>CANNZV010004368.1:0-29971 GCA_947561585.1 Caprella mutica | reverse complement strand
CACATGATAGTACCTATTCACGTGATAGTACCCATCATGACGTATTATCGATATTAATTCAGTTTATTGAAATAGGTTCCAATTCAGTACCGTTAATTAGATAATGTTATGTCAATTAGGTCGACATTTCTTTGATTATTCTCCGCAATTTGGCCTTATTGACATTTAGTCGTGGTGAACTAAATATCTTTTTATTTGACTTTAAAGGTTGCATGATGTTACTCGTATAGACACATCAAATTATATCACATATCGGTGTTATTGTAAATCAATTTAGTTTAATTTAAGCTTTTTCGATCAAAATAGATTTGAAATATTCTCTCAATAATAATTGTTTTCAGCTTTCATCAAAATCCATAATTTCTGTCGAAGATTATAGCCCTTAACCTCTTCTTAGTTCGTACCTCTGGCAACTGATTTGGCCTGACTGTGGCTAGGGACTAAGTTGGCTGTGTTCGAACAAAGCCACCTCAATAATTGAACAGAGTAACAATGGTATGGAATCAATGAGAAGAGATTCCAATGGGAGCAACGGGAATTTATATGATTTCGCAAAGAGGAATGAATAACAACGGGAATAGATATGCCTTGATGTTACTATAATTACAATGTGGGAATAGATGTGTTATTAAAGGGAGTATAGACATGACATGTAGTTAAAACAAAGGGAGTATAGATATGACATGTAGTTAAAACAAAGGGAGTATAGACATGACATGTAGTTAAAACAAAGGGAGTATAGACATGACATGTAGTTAAAACAAAGGGAGTATAGATATGACATGTAGTTAAAACAAAGGGAGTATAGACATGGCATGTAGTTAAAACAAAGGGAGTATAGACATGACATGTAGTTAAAACAAAGGGAGTATAGACATGACATGTAGTTAAAACAAAGGGAGTATAGACATGGCATGTAGTTAAAACAAAGGGAGTATAGACATGACATGTAGTTAAAACAAAGGGAGTATAGATATGACATATAGTTAAAACAAAGGGAGTATAGACATGACATGTAGTTAAAACAAAGGGAGTATAGACATGCCATGTAGTTAAAACAAAAGGAGTATAGATATGACATGTAGTTAAAACAAAGGGAGTATAGACATGACATGTAGTTAAAACAAAGGGAGTATAGACATGACATGTAGTTAAAACAAAGGGAGTATAGACATGGCATGTAGTTAAAACAAAGGGAGTATAGACATGACATGTAGTTAAAACAAAGGGAGTATAGACATGACATGTAGTTAAAACAAAGGGAGTATAGACATGGCATGTAGTTAAAACAAAGGGAGTATAGATATGACATGTAGTTAAAACAAAGGGAGTATAGATATGACATGTAGTTAAAACAAAGGGAGTATAGACATGACATGTAGTTAAAACAAAGGGAGTATAGACATGACATATAGTTAAAACAAAGGGAGTATAGACATGGCATGTAGTTAAAACAAAGGGAGTATACATATGACATGTAGTTAAAACAAAGGGAGTATAGACATGACATGTAGTTAAAACAAAGGGAGTATAGATATGACATGTAGTTAAAACAAAGCGAGTATAGACATGACATGTAGTTAAAACAAAGGGAGTATAGATATGACATGTAGTTAAAACAAAGGGAGTATAGACATGACATGTAGTTAAAACAAAGGGAGTATAGACATGACATGTAGTTAAAACAAAGGGAGTATAGATATGACATGTAGTTAAAACAAAGGGAGTATAGACATGACATGTAGTTAAAACAAAGGGAGTATAGACATGACATGTAGTTAAAACAAAGGGAGTATAGACATGACATGTAGTTAAAACAAAGGGAGTATAGATATGACATGTAGTTAAAACAAAGGGAGTATAGACATGACATGTAGTTAAAACAGAGGGAGTATATATATGACATGTAGTTAAAACAAAGGGAGTATAGACATGACATGTAGTTAAAACAAAGGGAGTATATATATGACATGTAGTTAAAACAGAGGGAGTATATATATGACATGTAGTTAAAACAAAGGGAGTATAGACATGACATGTAGTTAAAACAAAGGGAGTATATATATGACATGTAGTTAAAACAAAGGGAGTATAGACATGACATGTAGTTAAAACAAAGGGAGTATAGATATGACATGTAGTTAAAACAAAGGGAATACAGATATGATATGAGTATTTAAATCAATGTATAGCTTTTAACGTCTACTTCGGAACAATGCAAATTCGAGTCCATTGTCCAAATTACAACAGTTCGGGACCCACATACAGCTTCCGGATAGAACCATATGGGGGCATATATCTATTCTTTATTATTTGAATTTAACATATGGTGAATGATGCAATAAAGTAGCTATACACTCTCTTTTAAATATTTATGCATATTTTATAAGCTTAGTTACAGAATCATCATACATGCTTCTTTATAAATGAATTAATAGTTAATTGTAACATCGAGTGTGTGGTACATTAGTTATCATGATATAGTGTATCTATATACTAATTGTCTAAAACACACTATATCTAAATAGATTGAATGCAGACTAATCAATCACTCTTCAAGGTCCGTGTATGGTTAAAGGAGTTTAAAAACAGGTAGAAAGTTACTTAAATTAAATTATTGCATGTGTGGACATGAGTTGTGTGATTATTTGTTTCTTTATAAAGATATATTACATTCTTTAAACTATAGCAATATTTGCATTAAAGTTATTACAGTACTATGGGGCTGTAGGTTTAACATTTAAAGTAAAGTTTCATGTTTTACATCCTGTTTGCAGGTTCAAGGCGGATATTTAGATTTGGTTCACAGAATAGATAAATACAACATTATTATATCTACAGTATTTCTCATAGTAGTTATTAATGTATAATTCCCTATATATATAGTATATATTGCAATCTTGGAAAAGCAAGTAGTGATATACAATCAATGATACATTTTGATATATATATAATATATTGGTATTTTGGGTGTCACAGAGTTCGATGGAATATAATGTAACTCTATAACAGTTTGAAGTGCTAAATGATTAGAAATGATTTATTCTAAAATTACATTAAATTTTTTTTATTTCAAATTATATAATAGAATTTGAAGATCATCAGTTAGTGTCCGTTATTTTAATTCTAATTAACGCCATAAAGGATGATATGTTAAGAATATATAACACGTTATGATGCATTAATTATATCGTGCTAACGTACGTGTATTGTACTTACGGTACATGTGTCTCTGTCTCTGGATATAATGATATACTGTATATAGGTACTATACTGGTCACACAACTATAAAAATGTAATCATTACTGATTGTCCCTTTTTAAAAGGCGATAATAAAATAAAACTCATGGAAAATATTTCGAAAATATTAAACAATTTTTTGATAAATATTATTCAAATATTTTGAAAATACTCTTATCTTAGGAAATTTTTTACCGGAATGTCAGACAATATACAGGGTGGCGCAAAAAAAAGAAACCCATTTTCAAACTAGTTTATTTTACAAACTATCGAAGATAGAAATTTTCTGAAAACACACTTTTATTCGATCACCTTTTTTGCATCTATCTTGTTAATTTGTTTAGAGTTACAACCAAAATTAAACATCCTGCAGCGAATCAAAAAAGAGTAAATAAAAAGGGCTTGCGCGAGCACGAAATATACAAAAAATTTCATAATAGAATAATTTATTTCCATATGGTAGTAGTAAAAATTAAATCCTACTTTTTTTCATTCAATTAACGCTTTTGTTATTGACTCTTTCATTCATGGAAATACATCTTCATTACCAATCACGATATCTTCTACAAAACATGCATTTTTTTGCAGAAACCATTTTGCAAAATTTAGGCGGTGTGGTAAATCAGTTCTAAGAGTTCGAGCCTAACATGCTTCTTCAAAGGATGATATCTCAAATCGTGTTCTTAAATGATATCTAATTCTTACCATCTGATTTATATTTTTGTATTCTCAATAAGCTGTTCATGAAAAAGATTATTGTTTTCATGTGTTCATTCTTTTCTCCTGCGACATGATCGCTTTTTGTTCAAATTCAAAGTAGTTTCCTCAGTTTTGAACTTATTAACATTTGTCAATACGAATTTATAGTTGTTGGAAATCTTTCCAGAAAGCGTTGTTCAAAATGTGGTTGAACCTGAGTAAAACTTACAGTGTTTAAAAAAATTGTCACAACAAAAACTCTGTTCTTTTGAAAGCTGCATTTTGAGGGTATCGAATAGGATATAAAAATTAACGGCGAGATGATTTTATAAAGATATTAATTTTACCTTTAAAAAAACAATTTTCAAATGGCAATTAATTGTTTTATTTTCTCTTATTTTTTACTAAAAATAGTAGAATTTAATGGTTTTTATCCATATAAAATGAAGTATACCTCTTATGAATTTTTTCATATATTTCGTGCTCGCGCAAGCCCTTTTGTCTACCTTTTTTCAATTCGCTGTAGGATGTTTTATTTTTGTCGTAACTCTCAACAGATTACCAAAATAGATGCAAAAGAAGTAAACGAATAAAACTTTGTTCTATAGAAAATTTCTAGCTTTGACAGTTTGTAAAATAAACTAGTTTGAAAATGGGTTTACTTTTTTTTGCGCCACCCTGTATATATATATTATTTTTATTTTAAAATATAGAAAGATATAGTAAAATATAGCATTTCGTCTTTAATTAACGGACACAAGGGTAAGTTATGAATTATTGGTCAGTACTACATCTTCGGTCATATAAGAAAAAACGATATAAAAATTAATATTATTTCACAGCTAGTGCTATCTAATAAATTTTATAAAGTTTTTTCTTATATAACCGAAGATGTAGTACTGACCGATAATTCGTAACGGACACTATAGGGTACAAACAACCGATGATAGAATTCGAAATTATGTTTACGTTTTATTCCATATATGATATAATGAATTGCTATATACTTTCATCTTCCTGTTTATATTTCAGTGTAAACTAATACTTATATCCATATAGGAAAATATATTAAACCTTTAATTGACTAAGAAAAAGAGAAAATATCTTAGTAGGTTAAATTACAATTAATATTTCAATTTAAATTCAATCTACATTAATTATTATTGTCGTTAGCTAAATACTCTTTCAATAATAATTAACTTTATAACATAGAGCAGGGATTTAGTAAGATAAAAAGATCGAATTACTTGTGATGTGAATTAACCATAAATCATTAGCATTAATCACTATAATCATTAGCATTAATCATTTTAATCATTATATTCATTATAATCATTTGCATTAATCATTGTATTCATTATATACCATTAATCATTATATAGCATTAATCATTATAATCATTAGCATTAATCATTATAATCATTAGCATTAATCATTTTAATCATTAGCATTAATCATTTTAATCATTAGCATTAATCATTATAATCATTTGCATTAATCATTATATTCATTATATAGCATTAATCATTTTAATCATTAGCATTAATCATTTCAATCATTAGCATTAATCATTTTAATCATTAGCATTAATCATTATAATCATTTGCATTAATCATTATAATCATTATGTTCATTATATAGCATTAATCATTTTAATCATTAGCATTAATCATTTCAATCATTAGCATTAATCATTTCAATCATTAGTATTAATCATTTTAATCATTAGCATTAATCATTTTAATCACAAGCATTAATCATTTTAATCATAAGCATTAATCATTTCAATCATTAGCATTAATCATTTCAATCATTAGCATTAATCATTTCAATCATTAGTATTAATCATTTTAATCATTAGCATTAATCATTTTAATCACAAGCATTAATCATTTTAATCATAAGCATTAATCATTTCAATCATTAGCATTAATCATTTTAAAAGGCAAGGTATCGCAATAGAAAGGCAGTGTAGAATTACATTGATTGATATTTATCATCTATAAAAAAAAGAGAAAAAAGCCTTTGTTATAATTATGGGGGAACTGAAGGAATAAATATATAGTAATAATAAACCTTGCATGCAATATATAAAGCTATTGCTTTTTATTTGAAGCCTTATTAAGTGTAATAAAGAAAACTTTATAATTAATAATAATTATTGACAAAGGTAGGAATAATATAAATATTAATAATTGGTATCCATGATACCATGATAGCTTCAGGTATCACGGATACAAATTGCAATAAAAATAAATTATAATAATATTATTTGTTTTTTCTCTCGTGTCCGGTAATAAGGAGCTCATACCTATACTTTATAAACCATGTAACAGCATATACAAAGTTAGTAAATAACTACATTGTTAACTATTATAAAGTCTCAAAGATAACCACTTTAATTAGTTGATGACTGGTAGCTGGAAATAATGTTTTTTAATACAAAGGTTTTATTGAACCTTCATTTTATTGCTCAAAAACAGCTCTTTTATTACCAAACGTTTGTTTTAATTTCTTTATTTTAATTATTGCTATAACAGCTTTTTAATGTCACATTTATCTTTAGAAATAGAAACTTTTTCTAATGAAAACTAACAAAATAACTTTGATCAATGATATATAAACTATAATCTGATTAAATAAATGTTTAATAAATTCCTTAAATCCCAGTGCTGAGTGAGTTTAGTGACGTCACAACATTACGTCAGGCGTATCACTGTAAAAAAGTGACATACCGTAACTAGGTGATAGTATTTCTATTGTTATTAACCACCGGTGTGAGACAGGGCCATCACCATTCAGAAAAACAATGAAAGCAGATGTGAACTATTGTACTGTGTACAATGATGTGGTGTGTACTGTGTACAATGATGTGGTGTGTACTGTGTACAATGCTGTGGTGTGTACTGTGTACAATGATGTGGTGTGTACTGTGTACAATGATGTGGTGTGTACTGTGTACAATGCTGTGGTGTGTACTGTGTACAATGATGTGGTGTGTACTGTGTACAATGCTGTGGTGTGTACTGTGTACAATGATGTGGTGTGTACTGTGTACAATGATGTGGTGTGTACTGTGTACAATGCTGTGGTGTGTACTGTGTACAATGATGTGGTGTGTACTGTGTACAATGATGTGGTGTGTACTGTGTACAATGATGTGGTGTGTACTGTGTACAATGCTATGGTGTGTACTGTGTACAATGATGTGGTGTGTACTGTGTACAATGATGTGGTGTGTACTGTGTACAATGATGTGGTGTGTACTGTGTACAATGATGTGGTGTGTACTGTGTACAATGATGTGGTGTGTACTGTGTACAATGATGTGGTGTGTACTGTGTACAATGATGTGGTGTGTACTGTGTACAATGATGTGGTGTGTACTGTGTACAATGATGTGGTGTGTACTGTGTACAATGCTATGGTGTGTACTGTGTACAATGCTGTGGTGTGTACTGTGTACAATGCTGTGGTGTGTACTGTGTACAATGATGTGGTGTGTACTGTGTACAATGCTGTGGTGTGTACTGTGTACAATGCTATGGTGTGTACTGTGTACAATGATGTGGTGTGTACTGTGTACAATGATGTGGTGTGTACTGTGTACAATGATGTGGTGTGTACTGTGTACAATGATGTGGTGTGTACTGTGTACAATGATGTGGTGTGTACTGTGTACAATGCTGTGGTGTGTACTGTGTACAATGCTGTGGTGTGTACTGTGTACAATGCTGTGGTGTGTACTGTGTACAATGATGTGGTGTGTACTGTGTACAATGCTGTGGTGTGTACTGTGTACAATGCTGTGGTGTGTACTGTGTACAATGCTGTGGTGTGTACTGTGTACAATGCTGTGGTGTGTACTGTGTACAATGCTGTGGTGTGTACTGTGTACAATGATGTGGTGTGTACTGTGTACAATGCTGTGGTGTGTACTGTGTACAATGATGAGGTGTGTACTGTGTACAATGATGTGGTGTGTACTGTGTACAATGCTATGGTGTGTACTGTGTACAATGCTGTGGTGTGTACTGTGTACAATGATTTGGTGTGTACTGTGTACAATGATGAGGTGTGTACTGTGTACAATGATGTGGTGTGTACTGTGTACAATGCTGTGGTGTGTACTGTGTACAATGCTGTGGTGTGTACTGTGTACAAGGCTGTGGTGTGTACTGTGTACAATGATGTGGTGTGTACTGTGTACAATGCTGTGGTGTGTACTGTGTACAATGCTGTGGTGTGTACTGTGTACAATGCTGTGGTGTGTACTGTGTACAATGATGTGGTGTGTACTGTGTACAATGATGAGGTGTGTACCGGAAAATAATACACAAAGGAGGAAAATAGTCGTATTTATTTGTAATGCTTCAGATTTCAAAGAAGGTAAAATTTGTTCAGTTTTTTTTCCACATTTTAAACGAACACTTCCTTTTTATTTGGCATCAGAAATGTTGAATTTTTGGTCAATATTCATTCAATTCATGTTTCAATGAATAACAATAGAGTATTCATAAATCATTCCTGCATTGCACTTTGTACAAAAGTCATTTCCATTTATAGGTGTTGACATTTAGCAACTCTAATTATAGTGTCTGTTCATCTGGCAAACTAAAGGTCCTTATACACTATGTATAATAGATAGGCCTGACTTGCTGGGAGATATTATCCACATACAGAAACACTTAGATATTGTACTGCAAATGTTAAATATCTAGTATATAGTATATTATAGAATTAATCTAATTCATTCTTGAACTCATCAACTTACTGCAAATATATGTAATTCAACACAATATATTATATGTGTTTATACATAATATATATACATTATTTTCGATAAAAATTCTTCCACTGAGCTCTCCCCCTCTCTTCAACCCCCCCCCCCCACCCCCCCAATCAAAGGATTACATGGCTTTATTCCTGTACTAACAGCTCTAGCTTTACAGTACAGCTTTACAGGTTATTGATTGGGTGGTAGCTTTACTTACCCTGTACAGGATGACACATTTTAACCCTGCCTGGAAGGGCTGCTTGCTGGGTAATGGAAACTCAATCTATAACGCTGTACCACAATTAATTACAGTAAATCAATTGAATTAAGCTCAAGTACTATTTAAGATATTACACTATGATTAATAGTATTTATTACTGCTAAACTGAGTGTGGTTTGGTGGGAGGAAACCACATTCTGTGACCACAAACCGCATTCACACCACAGCCAATATATCTTAGTTATTGCAAATTGTTAGTTAAAAAGAAATGGTACAGCCAATGCAATTAGGTATTATGTACTGGAAAATCAAATACTTTATTTTGAAGAGAATTAACCAGTTACTAATATGACATCACTTAATTATTAAGTCTACTTAAAATAACAGAATGGAAAAAATATTTTATTCCTATAGTAAAACCTGTACTATGTGTATTGTATATGATTATAAGTGTTATGAATGTTACAATATATAGAAACACATACATACATGTAATTAAAAGTGCAACAAATACATGCCTAGGGGATACTATCAATTACTTCGTAACCGAGTAATAAAAAATAGAAAAACTTTCAAATTGAGGAATAATGAAATAAACTTCGTATAACAAATTACCTGAAATAAATGAAATAAATTATCTTCATCTTTTGATGTGGTGTTAGGTTGTGAAATTAATGAATTGATATTAATGAATTGAAAGGTGATATTAATGAATTGAAAGGTGATATTAATGAATTGAAAGGTGATATTAATGAATTGATATGAATGAATTGAAATGTGATATTAATGAATCAAAAGGTGATATTAATGAATTAAAAGGTGATATTAATGAATTAAAAGGTGATATTAATGAATTAAAAGGTGATATTAATGAATTAAAAGGTGATATTAATGAATTGATATGAATGAATTGAAAGGTGATATTAATGAATTAAAAGGTGATATTAATGAATTAAAAGGTGATATTAATGAATTAAAAGGTGATATTAATGAATTAAAAGGTGATATTAATGAATTAAAAGGTGATATTAATGAATTAAAAGGTGAACTACCTTAATTATATTTAATTAAAAGTTCAATTAATTGGTTGATATATTTTAAAATTAACAATACAATTCAACACAGTTTATCCATAATATCAGTTCAATGTACTGAATATCTACCAGATACAAAGATATAACTATATAAACATATTCGGGACAAATGTATCAAGAAGCGTATCATTTCAGTAGAAATATTGCACATACTTTAAAACTGATAAATGAAAGAGATTTAAAATATCCTTTCATTCTTAATAGCAATTGAAGAAAAAGAAGGACAGTAATATTTAATACCTTTAAAAGGAGTTTTTGATGATGTAAAGACATGAGTAAGTATTTAATATATAGTGAGTCTGTTAGTTATAGGTATGTGTAAATATATAGTGAGTCTGTTAGTTATAGGTATGTATAAATATATAGGAAAAGAACTTAATCTAAGAATATTACTGGAAAATTCATTCATTCTAAAAAAAATTAAAAATAAAAATGTTGACTTTAAGGTCCTCTCCACTCTAACTTTTAAAAAATTCTGGAATTGCTTTAAATATGTAGAGCTAAGGTTATATAACATATAACAGTAAGCAGAATTTATGTCGATCAAGTATTCTGTTCACAATTTATTATATTAGAAATATTCACATTTCGCTCTTTTCCATTCTGAGATTCATAAGAAGAAAAAGGCCCCATAATTGAGTAGGTATGTTAGTTCGTATGTACCTAGTACATACCTATTCAAATGCAGTGTTTTAAAATGAACAGTTCTCTAGATAGGAAAAATGTTATGATATATGAAAACTATTAGTAAGAAATACTTAATTAGGTACTTGGATTCTTTATATGGATCCATTATCTTAGAATCAGCTTTGTTATTGTTTTGAATTTGTCGAATTTATAGTTAGCCTATATCGGACATGCAGGCTGTTTCTTTGCTTGAAATTCAGAGGGGTAGTAGAAAGAACGGAAAAAAATCTTAAATTACAGATTATAATAAAACTATAGAACCAAATTTGAAATGGTTTGCAGTTTTATAATCAGTAACATTAGTTCTAATGAACAGAGAAATGAAAAAAATAGAGTGGAGGGGACCTTTAATAAATATCTTAATTCCAAATGTTGAAACATGTTTCAGTTCTGAAACATCCTAATAAGATCTAAATATTTTTTTATTTATATCATTTATAGTACAGTCTGCAATTTAACTATCAGTATAAAATAATAATATAGGTAAATATAATTCATATCATTTTAGTCTAATTATACTTAACACAGTTTGTTTGTTCTTGCTGAAATCAAATAAATACAAATTAATTCCTCTTTACGTTAATACAATACAAGCCATGCTACCATGAAATAGTGCTATAAATTGAAAGAATAACCCATAGATTACGCATAGCGTGTGTCCTACCCATTATAGGCCAAAACCAACCCCTGGGGAGGGGGGGGGGGGGGTTATAGGCCTCTATTATATGACTCTTTTTTTATCTCCCATATCAATTTATTGGTCATAATTATCAGCTGTAATAAAATCGGAAGATTGATAACCACACGGAAAAAGATAATCTACATGGAAATAAGGATATTAGTAGAATAAAGTTAACTGTAAAGTGCAGTCGATTATAGTGATTTCAATTTGATTTTAGAAGGGGTTTAACGTCTGCTTTGGAACTAAAGGTCATGTCGCTGACATCAAAAGGAAATTGAATACAAGGGACTGGAAGAAGCAGTCAGAAAGGAAAGTGGCTCCATGAATAATTTATTAGGGGTTTAACATCTGCTTCGACCACATCGTCATGCACCTACCACCATCGGTGACAATGCTCATGGATGCTGAAAAACTACTCCGTGAATGCAGTCACTTTCCAAGGAATGTGACGAAAAGGGACACAAGCATCAGTGGCTATACTCACAGTCGGAAGAGGAAAATGAAGAGGTGATAGTTAATGAAGCTTACGAGTCTACCTAACACAAAATCTAAGACATCGTAGTTGAAGAGCATAAAGCGCTATCCTCTAAAACTGCAAGTGGTGTTAAAAAATGATGAACATGGTAAAAAATGAAAAAAGACATACACTCAAAATTATGAAATAGAAATAATCATCATTTTATTCAAAGAAAGATTGCATGTAAACTATAACATATTTCATTGATATTAAGTTCGAGGGATATAATAAAGACCGATGGTATATCTGCGAGACGGTTTGAAATTGGTTAGTGGGGATATTTCAGCGAGTTACTGAACCATAGCCATAAGTAGCCTATATATTACCATAAATGTCCATTCAAGCACCACATATTATGACGCACAAGAAATTCATTGCAAAGATTTAGGAACAGAAAACAGAGTCAGAGAAGAATAGGTCATATAGTTATTGCAACAGATCACAATATTGGAATTTTACCATAACAATATTATATACAGCGATATCAGTAATGTACTTAGCAACTATTTTATACGTCTATTATCGGATATTTTTCTATTTATTTAAAAATAAAATTCATTAAAGGTAAGTTTATTTTGGCTCATTTATAAAACTTTTCGAAAACTTAAAAAAACATCAATATATAACTCATATTTTTTCAAAAATTTAATGATTTGATAATAGAGAATTTATTAGATGTTAAAGTTCAATTAAATTATGAAAAAATGCAAATCGATAAAAAGCCATGAATGACAAAAGAATTCATTAAATGACACAAATAATATTCCACTTGGGATGAACTGTAGCGGTGAAGAACATTCATACAATATCTATTTACAGTCAATACAAATAATATTCCACTAGAGATGAACTGTAGTGGTGAAGAACATTCATACAATATCTATTTACAGTCAATACAAATAATATTCCACTAGGGATGAACTGTAGCGGTGAAGAACATTCATACAATATCTATTTACAGTCAATACAAATAATATTCCACTAGGGATGAACTGTAGCGGTGAAGAACATTCATACAATATCTATTTACAGTCAATACAAATAATATTCCACTAGGGATGAACTGTAGTATTGAAGAACATTCATACAATATCTATTTACAGTCAATACAAATAATATTCCACTAGGGATGAACTGTAGCGGTGAAGAACATTCATACAATATCTATTTACAGTCAATACAAATAATATTCCACTAGGGATGAACTGTAGCGGTGAAGAACATTCATACAATATCTATTTACAGTCAATACAAATAATATTCCACTAGGGATGAACTGTAGCGGTGAAGAACATTCATACAATATCTATTTACAGTCAATACAAATAATATTCCACTAGGGATGAACTGTAGCGGTGAAGAACATTCATACAATATCTATTTACAGTCAATACAAATAATATTCCACTAGGGATGAACTGTAGCGGTGAAGAACATTCATACAATGTCTATTTACAGTCAATACAAATAATATTCCACTAAAGGGATGAACTCTTACGGTGAAGAACATTCATACAATATCTATTTACAGTCAATACAAATAATATTCCACTATAGGGATCAACTGTAGCGGTGAAGAACATTCATACAATATCTATTTACAGTCAATACAAATAATATTCCACTTGGGATGAACTGTAGCGGTGAAGAACATTCATACAATATCTATTTGCAGTCAATATACAAATAATATTCCACAAGGGATGAACTGTAGCGGTGAAAAACATTCATACAATATCTATTTACAGTCAATACAAATAATATTCCACTAGAGATGAACTGTAGCGGTGAAGAACATTCATACAATATCTATTTACAGTCAATACAAATAATATTCCACTAAAGGGATGAACTCTTACGGTGAAGAACATTCATACAATATCTATTTACAGTCAATACAAATAATATTCCACTATAGGGATCAACTGTAGCGGTGAAGAACATTCATACAATATCTATTTACAGTCAATACAAATAATATTCCACTTGGGATGAACTGTAGCGGTGAAGAACATTCATACAATATCTATTTACAGTCAATACAAATAATATTCCACTAGGGATGAACTGTAGCGGTGAAGAACATTCATACAATATCTATTTACAGTCAATACAAATAATATTCCACTAGGGATGAACTGTAGCGGTGAAGAACATTCATACAATATCTATTTACAGTCAATACAAATAATATTCCACTAGGGATGAACTGTAGCGGTGAAGAACATTCATACAATATCTATTTACAGTCAATACAAATAATATTCCACTAGGGATGAACTGTAGCGGTGAAGAACATTCATACAATGTCTATTTACAGTCAATACAAATAATATTCCACTAAAGGGATGAACTCTTACGGTGAAGAACATTCATACAATATCTATTTACAGTCAATACAAATAATATTCCACTATAGGGATCAACTGTAGCGGTGAAGAACATTCATACAATATCTATTTACAGTCAATACAAATAATATTCCACTTGGGATGAACTGTAGCGGTGAAGAACATTCATACAATATCTATTTGCAGTCAATATACAAATAATATTCCACAAGGGATGAACTGTAGCGGTGAAAAACATTCATACAATATCTATTTACAGTCAATACAAATAATATTCCACTAGAGATGAACTGTAGCGGTGAAGAACATTCATACAATATCTATTTACAGTCAATACAAATAATATTCCACTAAAGGGATGAACTCTTACGGTGAAGAACATTCATACAATATCTATTTACAGTCAATACAAATAATATTCCACTAGGGATGAACTGTAGCGGTGAAGAACATTCATACAATATCTATTTACAGTCAATACAAATAATATTCCACTAGGGATGAACTGTAGTGGTGAAGAACATTCATACAATATCTATTTACAGTCAATACAAATAATATTCCACTAGAGATGAACTGTAGTGGTGAAGAACATTCATACAATATCTATTTACAGTCAATACAAATAATATTCCACTAAAGGGATGAACTCTTACGGTGAAGAACATTCATACAATATCTATTTACAGTCAATACAAATAATATTCCACTAGGGATGAACTGTAGCGGTGAAGAACATTCATACAATATCTATTTACAGTCAATACAAATAATATTCCACTAGGGATGAACTGTAGTGGTGAAGAACATTCATACAATATCTATTTACAGTCAATACAAATAATATTCCACTAGAGATGAACTGTAGTGGTGAAGAACATTCATACAATATCTATTTACAGTCAATACAAATAATATTCCACTAGGGATGAACTGTAGCGGTGAAGAACATTCATACAATATCTATTTACAGTCAATACAAATAATATTCCACTAGGGATGAACTGTAGCGGTGAAGAACATTCATACAATATCTATTTACAGTCAATACAAATAATATTCCACTAGAGATGAACTGTAGTGGTGAAGAACATTCATACAATATCTATTTACAGTCAATACAAATAATATTCCACTAGGGATGAACTGTAGCGGTGAAGAACATTCATACAATATCTATTTACAGTCAATACAAATAATATTCCACTAGGGATGAACTGTAGCGGTGAAAAACATTCATACAATATCTATTTACAGTCAATACAAATAATATTCCACTAGAGATGAACTGTAGTATTGAAGAACATTCATACAATATCTATTTACAGTCAATACAAATAATATTCCACTAGGGATGAACTGTAGCGGTGAAGAACATTTATACAATATCTATTTACAGTCAATACAAATAATATTCCACTAGGGATGAACTGTAGCGGTGAAGAACATTCATACAATATCTATTTACAGTCAATACAAATAATTCCACTAGAGATGAACTGTAGTGGTGAAGAACATTCATATAATATCTATTTACAGTCAATACAAATAATATTCCACTAGGGATGAACTGTAGCGGTGAAGAACATTCATACAATATCTATTTACAGTCAATACAAATAATATTCCACTAGGGATGAACTGTAGCGGTGAAGAACATTCATACAATATCTATTTACAGTCAATACAAATAATATTCAACTAGGGATGAACTGTAGCGGTGAAAAACATTCATACAATATCTATTTACAGTCAATACAAATAATATTCCACTAGAGATGAACTGTAGTATTGAAGAACATTCATACAATATCTATTTACAGTCAATACAAATAATATTCCACTAGGGATGAACTGTAGCGGTGAAGAACATTCATACAATATCTATTTACAGTCAATACAAATAATATTCCACTAGAGATGAACTGTAGCGGTGAAGAACATTCATACAATATCTATTCACAGTCAATACAAATAATATTCCACTAGAGATGAACTGTAGCGGTGAAGAACATTCATACAATATCTATTTACAGTCAATACAAATAATATTCCACTAGGGATGAACTGTAGCGGTGAAGAACATTCATACAATATCTATTTACAGTCAATACAAATAATATTCCACTAGGGATGAACTGTAGTGGTGAAGAACATTCATACAATATCTATTTACAGTCAATACAAATAATATTCCACTAGAGATGAACTGTAGTGGTGAAGAACATTCATACAATATCTATTTACAGTCAATACAAATAATATTCCACTAGGGATGAACTGTAGCGGTGAAGAACATTCATACAATATCTATTTACAGTCAATACAAATAATATTCCACTAGGGATGAACTGTAGCGGTGAAGAACATTCATACAATATCTATTTACAGTCAATACAAATAATATTCCACTAGAGATGAACTGTAGTGGTGAAGAACATTCATACAATATCTATTTACAGTCAATACAAATAATATTCCAATAGGGATGAACTGTAGCGGTGAAGAACATTCATACAATATCTATTTACAGTCAATACAAATAATATTCCACTAGGGATGAACTGTAGCGGTGAAAAACATTCATACAATATCTATTTACAGTCAATACAAATAATATTCCACTAGAGATGAACTGTAGTATTGAAGAACATTCATACAATATCTATTTACAGTCAATACAAATAATATTCCACTAGGGATGAACTGTAGCGGTGAAGAACATTTATACAATATCTATTTACAGTCAATACAAATAATATTCCACTAGGGATGAACTGTAGCGGTGAAGAACATTCATACAATATCTATTTACAGTCAATACAAATAATTCCACTAGAGATGAACTGTAGTGGTGAAGAACATTCATATAATATCTATTTACAGTCAATACAAATAATATTCCACTAGGGATGAACTGTAGCGGTGAAGAACATTCATACAATATCTATTTACAGTCAATACAAATAATATTCCACTAGGGATGAACTGTAGCGGTGAAGAACATTCATACAATATCTATTTACAGTCAATACAAATAATATTCCACTAGAGATGAACTGTAGTGGTGAAAAACATTCATACAATATCTATTTACAGTCAATACAAATAATATTCCACTAGAGATGAACTGTAGTATTGAAGAACATTCATACAATATCTATTTACAGTCAATACAAATAATATTCCACTAGGGATGAACTGTAGCGGTGAAGAACATTCATACAATATCTATTTACAGTCAATACAAATAATATTCCACTATAGATGAACTGTAGCGGTGAAGAACATTCATACAATATCTATTTACAGTCAATACAAATAATATTCCACTAGAGATGAACTGTAGCGGTGAAGAACATTCATACAATATCTATTCACAGTCAATACAAATAATATTCCACTAGAGATGAACTGTAGCGGTGAAGAACATTCATACAATATCTATTTACAGTCAATACAAATAATATTCCACTAGGGATGAACTGTAGCGGTGAAGAACATTCATACAATATCTATTTACAGTCAATACAAATAATATTCCACTAGGGATGAACTGTAGCGGTGAAGAACATTCATACAATATCTATTTACAGTCAATACAAATAATATTCCACTAGAGATGAACTGTAGTGGTGAAGAACATTCATACAATATCTATTTACAGTCAATACAAATAATATTCCACTAGAGATGAACTGTAGTGGTGAAGAACATTCATACAATATCTATTTACAGTCAATACAAATAATATTCCACTAGGGATGAACTGTAGCGGTGAAGAACATTCATACAATATCTATTTACAGTCAATACAAATAATATTCCACTAGAGATGAACTGTAGTGGTGAAGAACATTCATACAATATCTATTTACAGTCAATACAAATAATATTCCACTAGAGATGAACTGCAGCGGTGAAGAACATTCATACAATATCTATTTACAGTCAATACAAATAATATTCCACTAGGGATGAACTGTAGCGGTGAAGAACATTCATACAATATCTATTTACAGTCAATACAAATAATATTCCACTAGAGATGAACTGTAGTGGTGAAGAACATTCATACAATATCTATTTACAGTCAATACAAATAATATTCCACTAGAGATGAACTGTAGTGGTGAAGAACATTCATACAATATCTATTTACAGTCAATACAAATGATATTCCACTAGAGATGAACTGCAGCGGTGAAGAACATTCATACAATATCTATTTACAGTCAATACAAATAATATTCCACTAGGGATGAACTGTAGCGGTGAAGAACATTCATACAATATCTATTTACAGTCAATACAAATAATATTCCACTAGAGATGAACTGTAGTGGTGAAGAACATTCATACAATATCTATTTACAGTCAATACAAATAATATTCCACTAGGGATGAACTGTAGCGGTGAAGAACATTCATACAATATCTATTTACAGTCAATACAAATAATATTCCACTAGAGATGAACTGTAGTGGTGAAGAACATTCATACAATATCTATTTACAGTCAATACAAATAATATTCAACTAGGGATGAACTGTAGCGGTGAAAAACATTCATACAATATCTATTTACAGTCAATACAAATAATATTCCACTAGAGATGAACTGTAGCGGTGAAGAACATTCATACAATATCTATTTACAGTCAATACAAATAATATTCCACTAGAGATGAACTGTAGCGGTGAAGAACATTCATACAATATCTATTTACAGTCAATACAAATAATATTCCACTAGGGATGAACTGTAGCGGTGAAGAACATTCATACAATATCTATTTACAGTCAATACAAATAATATTCCACTAGGGATGAACTGTAGCGGTGAAGAACATTCATACAATATCTATTTACAGTCAATACAAATAATATTCCACTAGAGATGAACTGTAGTGGTGAAGAACATTCATACAATATCTATTTACAGTCAATACAAATAATATTCCACTAGAGATGAACTGTAGTGGTGAAGAACATTCATACAATATCTATTTACAGTCAATACAAATAATATTCCACTAGGGATGAACTGTAGCGGTGAAGAACATTCATACAATATCTATTTACAGTCAATACAAATAATATTCCACTAGAGATGAACTGTAGTGGTGAAGAACATTCATACAATATCTATTTACAGTCAATACAAATAATATTCCACTAGAGATGAACTGCAGCGGTGAAGAACATTCATACAATATCTATTTACAGTCAATACAAATAATATTCCACTAGGGATGAACTGTAGCGGTGAAGAACATTCATACAATATCTATTTACAGTCAATACAAATAATATTCCACTAGAGATGAACTGTAGTGGTGAAGAACATTCATACAATATCTATTTACAGTCAATACAAATAATATTCCACTAGAGATGAACTGTGGTGGTGAAGAACATTCATACAATATCTATTTACAGTCAATACAAATGATATTCCACTAGAGATGAACTGCAGCGGTGAAGAACATTCATACAATATCTATTTACAGTCAATACAAATAATATTCCACTAGGGATGAACTGTAGCGGTGAAGAACATTCATACAATATCTATTTACAGTCAATACAAATAATATTCCACTAGAGATGAACTGTAGTGGTGAAGAACATTCATACAATATCTATTTACAGTCAATACAAATAATATTCCACTAGGGATGAACTGTAGCGGTGAAGAACATTCATACAATATCTATTTACAGTCAATACAAATAATATTCCACTAGAGATGAACTGTAGTGGTGAAGAACATTCATACAATATCTATTTACAGTCAATACAAATAATATTCCACTAGGGATGAACTGTAGCGGTGAAGAACATTCATACAATATCTATTTACAGTCAATACAAATAATATTCCACTAGAGATGAACTGTAGTGGTGAAGAACATTCATACAATATCTATTTACAGTCAATACAAATAATATTCCACTAGAGATGAACTGTAGTGGTGAAGAACATTCATACAATATCTATTTACAGTCAATACAAATAATATTCCACTAGAGATGAACTGTAGTGGTGAAGAACATTTATACAATATCTATTTACAGTCAATACTTTTTACTATACCATTGAATAATATTTAAAGTAATGCTATAGTTTTTCATACAAGTTAGTTGCTCACGAATTAAAATATAGTATAACAAGTATTGAAGATATGCCCAAATATCACACACCCATATATAGAACACAGTAAATAGTGTATACTAGGGTTCTCTACTAGTTATTGGACAGCTCCACATTTTCGATCATAGAAGAAATGACTCTGTGTAAAATTTAACATTTCAACTAGTTATTTAAATTGTATTACTATTTTGATATGATTGAAAATGTGAAACTGTCCAACAACTCGTAACTTACCCTATGTGTGTACTTGTACATATATAACTACAGTCACTAACAATGAGATACAGTTTAGGTAGGAATAGCATAGTTAGTAGACATTTTCTCCGCTAGGTGGCAGTACTGTACTATCAATAACTGATAAGGGATATCATTAGAGATAGCGCTATCTCTTCGTAACAACTATTCTCTTATCACATCACATTAAAAACGATTCAGTTTCTCAAAAAGGTAAAAAACAACTTAACGATCTTGTTTTGACTTTAAAAATATAATAATTAACGTTTACAGCCCGAGATATGAATGTCAAGTAAAAACTATAGCTGCAAAGTTCAAGGAATAAATTGAATGATGTTCACTAAGATATAAACATTAATTAATTGAAAGATAAAGTACTTTTTATGTGAAATCAAATAAAGTTTAATTAACTATAAATCACAATTTTTAACCCACTCAGTAAAGCTTACGCATTAATAAATATATTCAGTGCCAAATAAAAAAAATCAGTTACAATAATAATGATCACAAAACAGTAAAAGGTAAAATAATCAAAATGAAAAAATGAATGGTAATAATCATTTTAAAATATACATAACCCATTTAAAGAATACCAAACGCTATAAGAATACTATACACGCTATAAGAATACCACACGCTATAAGAATGCCACACGCTATTAGAATACCACACGCTATAAGAATACCACTCGCTATAAGAATACCACTCGCTATAAGAATACCACTCGCTATAAGAATACCACACGCTATAAGAATACCACTCGCTCTAAGAATACCACTCGCTATAAGAATACCACACGCTATAAGAATACTATAAACGCTATAAGAATACCACTCGCTATAAGAATACCACACGCTATAAGAATGCCACACGCTATTAGAATACCACACGCTATAAGAATACCACTCGCTATAAGAATACCACTCGCTATAAGAATACCACTCGCTATAAGAATACCACTCGCTATAAGAATACCACACGCTATAAGAATACCACTCGATATAAGAATACCACTCGCTATAAGAATACCACTCGCTATAAGAATACCACACGCTATAAGAATACCACTCGCTCTAAGAATACCACTCGCTATAAGAATACCACACGCTATAAGAATACTATAAACGCTATAAGAATACCACTCGCTATAAGAATACCACTCGCTATAAGAATACTACACGCTATAAGAATACTATACACGCTATAAGAATACCACACGCTATTAGAATACCACACGCTATAAGAATACCACACGCTATAAGAATACTATACACGCTATAAGAATACCACACGCTATTACAATACCACACGCTATAAGAATAGTACACGCTATAAGAATACTATACACGCTATAAGAATACCACACGCTATTAGAATACCACACGCTATAAGAATACTACACGCTATACGAATACTATACACGCTATAAGAATACCACACGCTATTAGAATACCACACGCTATTAGAATACCACACGCTATAAGAATACTATACACGCTATAAGAATACCACACGCTATTAGAATACCACACGCTATAAGAATACTACACGCTATAAGAATACTATACACGCTATAAGAATACCACACGCTATTAGAATACCACACGCTATAAGAATACCACACGCTATAAGAATACTACACGCTATAAGAATACTATACACGCTAAAAAAATACTATACACGCTATAATAGTACCACACGCTATAAGAATACTATACACACTAAAAGAATACTATACACGTTATAATAATACCACACGCTATGAGAATACTATACACGCTATCAGAATACCACACGCTATAAGAATACTATACACGCTATAAGAATACCACTCGCTATAAGAATACCACTCGCTATAAGAATACCAAACGCTATAAGAATACCACACGCTATAAGAATACTACACGCTATAAGAATACTATACACGCTAAAAGAATACTATACACGCTATAATAATACCACACGCTATAAGAATACTATACACGCTATAAGAATACCACACGCTATAAGAATACTATACACGCTATAAGAATACCACTCGCTATAAGAATACCACTCGCTATAAGAATACTATACACGCTATAAGAATACCACTTGCTATAAGAATACCACTCGCTATAAGAATACTATACACGCTGTAAGAATACTATACACTCTATAAGAATACCACTCGCTATAAGAATACCACTCGCTATAAGAATACTATTCACGCTATAAGAATACTATACACGCTATAAGAATACCACTCGCTATAAGAATACCACTCGCTATAAGAATACTATACACGCTATAAGAATACTACACGCTATAATAATACCACACGCTATAAGAATACTATACACGCTATAAGAATATCAAACGCTATAAGAATACCACACGCTATAAGAATACCACACGCTATAAGAATACTATACACGCTATAAGAATACCAAACGCTATAAGAATACCACACGCAATAAGAATACCACACGCTATAAGAATACTATACACGCTATAAGAATACCAAACGCTATAAGAATACCACACGCTATAAGAATACCACACGCTATAAGAATACTATACACGCTATAAGAATACTATACACGCTAAAAGAATACTATACACGCTATAAGAATACCACTCGCTATAAGAATACCACACGCTATAAGAATACTATACACGCTATAAGAATACCAAACGCTATAAGAATACTATACACGCTATAAGAATACCACTCGCTATAAGAATACTATACACGCTATAAGAATACCACTCGCTATAAAAATACCACACGCTATAAGAATACTATAAACGCTATAAGAATACCAAACACTATAAGAATACTATACACGCTATAAGAATACCACTCGCTATAAGAATACCACACGCTATAAGAATACTATACACGCTATAAGAATACCAAACGCTATAAGAATACCACACGCAATAAGAATACCACACGCTATAAGAATACTATACACGCTATAAGAATACCAAACGCTATAAGAATACCACACGCTATAAGAATACCACACGCTATAAGAATACTATACACGCTATAAGAATACTATACACGCTAAAAGAATACTATACACGCTATAATATTACCACACGCTATAAGAATACTATACACGCTATAAGAATACCAAACGCTATAAAAATACCACACGCTATAAGAATACCACACGCTATAAGAATACCACACGCTATAAGAGTACCACACGCTAAAAGAATACTATACACGCTATAAGAATACCACTCGCTATAAGAATACCACACGCTATAAGAATACTATACACGCTATAAGAATACCAAACGCTATAAGAATACTATACACGCTATAAGAATACCACTCGCTATAAGAATACTATACACGCTATAAGAATACCACTCGCTATAAAAATACCACACGCTATAAGAATACTATAAACGCTATAAGAATACCAAACACTATAAGAATACTATACACGCTATAAGAATACCACTCGCTATAAGAATACTATACACGCTATAAGAATACTACACGCTATAAGAATACCACACGCTATAAGAATACTATACACGCTATAAGAATACCACTCGCTATAAGAATACCACTCGCTATAAGAATACTATACACGCTATAAGAATACTACACGCTATAAGATTACCACACGCTATAAGAATACTATACACGCTATAAGAATACCACTCGCTATAAGAATACCACTCGCTATAAGAATACTATACACGCTATAAGAATACTACACGCTATAAGAATACCACACGCTATAAGAATACTATACACGCTATAAGAATACCACTCGCTATAAGAATACTATACACGCTATAAGAATACCAAACTCTATAAGAATATTATACACGCTATAAGAATACCACTCGCTATAAGAATACCACTCGCTATAAGAATACCACTCGGTATAAGAATACTATACACGCTATAAGAATACTACACGCTATAAGAATACCACTCGCTATAAGAATACTATACACGCTATAAGAATACTACACGCTATAAGAATACCACACGCTATAAGAATACTATACACGCTATAAGAATACCACTCGCTATAAGAATACTATACACGCTATAAGAATACTACACGCTATAAGAATACCACACGCTATAAGAATACTATACACGCTATAAGAATACCACTCGCTATAAGAATACTATACACGCTATAAGAATACCAAACTCTATAAGAATATTATACACGCTATAAGAATACCACTCGCTATAAGAATACCACTCGCTATAAGAATACCACTCGGTATAAGAATACTATACACGCTATAAGAATACCACTCGCTATAAGAATACCACTCGGTATAAGAATACTATACACGCTATAAGAATACTACACGCTATAAGAATACCACACGCTATAAGAATACTATACACGCTATAAGAATACCACTCGCTATAAGAATACCAAACGCTATAAGAATACCATTAATTTCCATATTGCAACCACATGGTTACCACATGGTTACCTCATGGTTACCACATGGTTACCACATGGTTACCACATGGTTACCACATGGTTACCACATGGTTACCACATGGTTACCACATGGTTACCTCATGGTTACCTCATGGTTACCACATGGTTACCACATGGTTACCACATGGTTACCACATGGTTACCACATGGTTACCTCATGGTTACCACATGGTTACCACATGGTTACCACATGGTTACCACATGTGGTTTAAATCAATCTAACCGTCATAAGAACACATAAATAACATGTGGCTCAACTATTTTAAACCATATAATAAAAACATATCAAATAGAGATTGTATACACATTTAATTGACCGCATCTTGTCCACATGTCATTAAATTATAACAGCTAGGTGTTAATAATATGTAATTTACCAAATTCATAGAAACATCTCAAATACCATACTAATAACAGATATTAACCACACGTCATTTACCATATTATACCATGTGAAACAACATGTAATACATATGGTATCCATTTACAAAAAGTATACATAGTAAACATATGTATTTGTTTGCAGGTATTAGACCCTTAAATGGAATGTTGTACACCCCTTAGACCCTTAAAATGGCAATTTTACATCCATTAGACCCTTTAATGATATGTTTTACATCTCTTAGACCCTTTAATGAAATATTTTACACCCGTTAGACCCTTTAATTGCATTTTTTATTCACTTAGACCCTATAATGACAGGTTATACACCCCCTATACCAGTGGTTCTGAAAGTGGGGTGCCTTGTATTATTGCAATAATATTCAGCATTATCGTCATAAATTATTTGATTATCTCGAATCTCTGATGGATTTTGATTTTGCTTACCCAGAAAATGGATTTGTAGATCACCATAATTATGTATACGAAACATTCATATACTTTATTTTTTCATTTTGTATTTCCAATTCTAACACCATACTAACCAAATTTATTATAATTGTAGCTTTTCAATCTATATATCTATTTCAATGCCTGAGAAAAGCAAGGGGTGTGCGAGAAAATACTTGAAGACCACTGCCTTAGACCCTTTAATAGCGAGTTATTCACTCCTTTTAAGCAGCCTATTCATCACTATTTTCAAGTCTTTTAGGCTGCAAGGAATTAAAGTCGATAGCATTGGAGGGAGAATTTCCTCTGATCCGTAAAAATGAACTCCGATGTCCACATTCATCGGAAATGAAATATGGGGCAAGGGGGGGGGGGGGGTATGAGGGAGGGGTTGATATGTAAAAGTTCCGACAAAAGAAAGGGATATCTGTCTCAGCAAAATAAGTTGAATAACTGTGTTAAATCACTCTAAAGTATTATAGGCAACTTCCTAAAAATATTAGAAGCGTGTTTTGAATTTATAAAATTTAGTTTTACTACACATTTTACATTTCATGACATCTGGTCCAGCTTTAACTTGTACGGAACAAACCTAATTTATATTGCGAGTTAAATGACTGTGTATGCTAACTTTATTTGTGGTAATTTGTTATATAGAAGTTTTTAACTATGAGGTTTAATATATTCATTCACATAAGACTTATACTTATATATAGATTTAAACAATGAAGTTATTTTCAAACTTTGCTGTCAGATAATAATACAATTGTTAATTGCATGAGGCTTCAAAACAGTTATATTACTTTCATAATTAAATTATATGAAAGCTCTCATACAGAGTACAAGGTATAACCCTTTGTTTTTGATATCGGTGAATATGTGCCCTGCACATGGAAATGTAGCTCATAGAAAGGCTTTCAAACAAAGCTTACAATAACAAATGTAAACTAGAGTATAACCTTTACATAACATTCCTAGTTACGTGTTGTTGTACCATTAACTTGGCTAATGATTAGTGGGTGTAAGAAAAGAACACCTAAATGAACAAGACGTGAAAACAAAAATCACAGCATTTATACCTTGTCAGAGTTAAATAATAACGAAGTTGAATATTTATTATATGTGGAAAATTAGCTACATTCGAGTACTTGATTGTAAATACCGCAAACATTCAGCAAATAGCATATGGAGTTAACGTAGAAAGTGAATAAAGTATTATGAAATAGTTTAGGACAAACCTTGGTGGTAAACCTTCTTGTTCTTTTCTTCAACTCTCTCAAAAATAACACTCGAACAAGTGAATAAAATATGCAATTGAAGCCGATGGAATTGAATGAATGTTTCCATCCGAGAAAACACCATTAAAGAACAATCAGATCTGCTGAAGCTGAAAATCGATGATAACTGCATGGAAGCTCCTTCAAATTCTAACAATTGAAGACAATGGAATGAGAGAAAAAGAGTAAGACAAGTTTGGCTGTTCACTTTCCTCTTCAATTCATCACTCCAAGTGGAAATAACTTAATTAGCCATGTGATAGAATTCATTTGTCTTACTAATTACTCACTGTAAGTGACTGTGCATCAGCTGTTTGGAAGTAGTAGACCTAGCACATGCTCTCTGTTGTACCTATGCTTGCTATAATTTATTCTCAATTGCCATGTCACAGAGAGTTAAACTTACAAATGCGATGCTATCATGCAATCTTAATAATACATTTCTAACCAACCAAGCATATCTGGAACAAAACTTAAATCTATTTATCTAACTAGGGTACACTTTGAGAAAATTATGATAGGTATTACAAATGTTTTACAAAAAAGTATAGCTTTTGCAGAATAGCCATACCTATTTTTGCACCTAATTTCACTTAGATTGTGCTAGGACAGCTACTAGCAAGGTTCATGTTATTGTTATAGTTCTATAATATCACAAGAATTATTTTCAGCAAAATGTTTTTTTTATATCCAAAAAAATAACAGCAGGCCGATAGGTTTGACCTTTTTGACCACTTGACAGAGTATCCTTTTTTTCAAGTGTTGCTGTCTGTTATATACCAAACAATAGCTAGCTATCAAATTTGAAGTACATTGTACCAATGTATGTAACATGTGTGGAAGTATCACATCCCTGTACTTTTGTCGTTGCACGTACTAACAGCGATAGAAACCCCCTGTCATTTATTATTTTAAGTCACGTCACGAAAAAGAAAGGCGACACGATTCACGAAAAGACATCTAGGTACGACAGCAAGAAGTTGAGGCATGGTAACAAAATAGTAATTTGGTACTGGCCTAATCAATTAAATATAAGGTAAGTAGTATCATAAAACATAAATACAATACTTAAACAAGGCAGCAATCATTATATATTGCTATGTTAATATATAGTAAGATTACCTATATAGGTCAAATAACCGGGGTCAATTATTATTGCTAAAATTAACAGAAGTATTTTACGAGTTACTTAACAGCTGAATCAAGCTTTCTTGTCATAAAATTTGAAAAGCTAATAAAAGAAGATGATTGTTGATTACCTCCTAGTTAGCTCAGCGTCTGAGTTTCAGCAATCTGCTATCGCATGAGGCTCACGCAGCTTTGGCTCAGCAACGGGGATAGAAAAAACAGACCATCGCACAACCCTGACGAATAGCGAACAGTGCAACGAAAAGCCAAATGTACGAATTTATACTTTGCTCCTCGCGATATAAATTAGCATGATTACTTTTTAAACAGGGAATTAACTGCCTACAGTCTGGATTATATATATCAACTATTTTAGGATGTATGCATGGAGGCCAGGGTAGAATAGAGTTCAAATTACACATCCGATTATGACAATTGTAGAATTATTATGATGCAAATGTGGTGAACACTTGGCTTGAATTGAACGATAAGCAAACAACTGAGTAGTCAGCAACAAACTTTCTTAATGGGTTCAAAGTTTGGCTTTATCTCTTCAATATTCTTCAGATAGAACAATATAACTAAGTGCCTAAGTTCTTTTTCGTGGATGATTCACATATTGCATAGGTTGCTATTTTGTTAACAACCGACTGTAAACAAACTAGGAATGCCTTTCTACAATCGTAACTTATTCCACTTTATTAACATGAAATCTGGAATATCTGAAGCTTTCGATCCCTTTGATTCCTGAATCTAGTCAGAACATCGAAGTTTTCTTTGAAGGGACATTATTACATCTGACGAACCGATAGAAAGTGGCAGTGGGAAAAAATAAATATAAGTCATGATGCTTTTTAGGAACAAAAAATATATAAATTCACATATCCACACTTTTGATCTTACGATACGATAAATTTGTCATTGTTGGAGTATATTTTTTATCTTAATATCTTAGAATGGAGTACCTAGACCATCAGGAAAGCTTTTCTAATTGTTATGACAATCTTTCACTTCAGATGGGATTAGTTAACAAGTCTAGCATTATAATGGCTTAATTGCTCTTCCAATATTCCTATTAGACCAACTTTATCGCAGGATGGACTGATTAAGACATAATATGCAAAATTTGACTAGGATTGCAGTTAACAAGTGATTACTAAGTAATTTATTAAATTATCTAATCAAGTAGCACAATTATTGTTTATATGATTAAATCAGTTTGAATACTTATTGTACCCAAAAATGAGTGGGGTAATTGATATAATATACATATTCAGACGTCTAAGGATCAATTTACAGTTCAAGATATCTAATACATGCATTTAGCATACACCACTCAGTTTGATAACAAAAAGTTCTTTATCTTCCTTTATTACCAGAGTGGCTAGCAGATGTCATTACTTTAAATCATGTGTGATGTCTTGTATGTAGCAAGTTACGTTTCCACCTCCACAGTACCAAGTATTGATTAGCTAAAGTTTTTACATGGTATGTGTTAACGGAACCTAAAGTTTCGTGGATTGCCGTGTACCTGACAAGCATTTATTCTGTAAACCGTGGTAAGGCGTGCTGAATTATTTAGATTTACAG
>CANNZV010004367.1:12575-54867 GCA_947561585.1 Caprella mutica | reverse complement strand
ATATATGGGATATTATTACAATATATGGGATCTTATTACAATATATGGGATATTATTACAATATATGGGATATTATTACAATATATGGGATATTATTACAATATATGGGATATTATTACAATATATGGGATATTATTACAATATATGGGATATTATTACAATATATGGGATATTATTGCAATATATGGGATATTGTTACAATATATGGGATATTGTTTCAATATATGGGATATTATTACAATATATGGGATATTATTACAATATATGGGATATTGTTTCAATATATGGGATATTATTACAATATATGGGATATTATTACAATATATGGGATATTGTTACAATATATGGGATATTATTACAATATAAGGGATATTATTGCAATATATGGGATATTGTTACAATATATGGGATATTGTTTCAATATATGGGATATTATTACAATATATGGGATATTATTACAATATATGGGATATTGTTACAATATATGGGATATTATTACAATATATGGGATATTATTACAATATATGGGATATTGTTACAATATATGGGATATTATTACAATATATGGGATCTTATTACAATATATGGGATATTATTACAATATATGGGATATTATTACAATATATGGGATATTATTACAATATATGGGATATTATTACAATATATGGGATATTATTACAATATATGGGATATTATTACAATATATGGGATATTATTACAATATATGGGATATTATTACAATATATGGGATATTATTACAATATATGGGATATTGTTTCAATATATGGGATATTATTACAATATATGGGATATTATTACAATATATGGGATATTGTTACAATATATGGGATATTATTACAATATATGGGATCTTATTACAATATATGGTATATTATTACAATATATGGGATATTATTACAATATATGGGATATTATTACAATATATGGGATATTATTACAATATATGGGATATTATTACAATATATGGGATATTATTACAATATATGGGATATTATTACAATATATGGGATATTATTACAATATATGGGATATTGTTACAATATATGGGATATTGTTACAATATATGGGATATTATTACAATATATGGGATATTATTACAATATTGCCAATATTGTAATGATTATGTTTCTCATACTTTTGTAATTTTTACTAAGTTTCACCCCCATATGCCCGAATAATATAAATAAATAATAAATTTAATAATAAATTTAATAATAAATGTAATCGATGTAATTAACAACTATAGATGCAAAGGCTGAAGAATTCACAACCTCAAAGATTAATTCTTTGAAAATGTTAATCAATATATATTTAAATAATATTAATTAAATTCACAATATTTATAATAGGGAACAAAGTTTGTTATTTCTAATGGAAATATATATTTTGTATAAACTGCTAAAATTAACTAATTGAGATAAAATTGAAGTATTGCAAGGATTGTAATTGAAGTAAAATTGTAGTAATTTAATGATTGTAATTGTAGTAAAAGCTACAGTTATTTCAACGCATTGTTGACATAGATGATATACTTTAATTACTTACTGTTCAAAATGACAAAATATTTCAATATTTGAATTGTTTTGTTGTTATCAAAGATGTCACTTAGAGGATGGCTTAGTGTCACTAAATCTCACTATCTTAATTACTATAGAGATAACGATATTTAAAAGAGATAACAGTTAAATGTTCTCAGAGATCTCGAGTATGTAATCAAAAATCTCATGTATTTTTTTAAAGGAATTTGCTTATGTTCTTTATATAATATTGTCTAAATATATATACAGCATCTCCAGAAAACAGTATAGCCATTTTAATTGTTATAATACAATTTTTTTTATTTAATTTTGCACTGAGAAGATCATTTAAGTGGTAGAATTTTTTCTAAATATATTGAAAATTTACATGTAATTACCATTATATCACTACATAATCAACATCAAAAAGCCTAATTATATAATATGAAAGTAATCCATAGTACATAACTAATATATAGGTAAGTAGCTGATTAAAATGAATTACTCTAAATAAATCTATAGGTACCACTATAGACATAAAAGTGCAAGTCATTCTACATGACACAGGGTTACTCTTCTGAATCAATAAAATGTAAATAAATGCCTGGTAAACAAGAATTGAATGAAGTATATATATTCAGGTACTGACATTTATTAACTAAATTAATTATTTTTTAAATTACTGAAATAACTTATCAATATTATTCAAATATGAATAATTAAAATAAATATAACATTTGGGTTCACTGTAGTTATATAATGGTATATGAATTATTTGAATTAAATATAAAATTTAAGTTCACTGCAGTTATAATATAGCAGTATATCTATCTAACCTATATACATTAAAACTCCTAATCTTTCAAATGTTTCAATGTATCCTCGGTCCTCTTCTGTTCCTGGTTTACGTCTCTAATTTTACGTTGTTTGCAGACGACACTACTCTTGCATGTGCTGACATTGTGTACCGTGATGTGATTATCCGTGCAAATGGAAATCTCTCTGCTCTATATGAGTGGACAGTGGCAAATAATCTTTCGCTCAATGCAGCTGAAACCTCTGTCATACTCATTACGAATAGAATTAGAGCTGTTGATGCCGCTCTAGTTGTTAAGGTTGATGATGTTCATGTTAACTTCGAGAGCTGTTTAACTTTTCGGGTATGAGACTGGACTCCTATTTAAACTTCGGTGACCACGTTAAGTATATTTGCTTCAAGGTGTCAAAAAATGCAGGAATTTTTTTACAGAGTTTCTAAATTTGTACCTGAGTTTGTTTTAATAAACCTGTACTACTCAATCATTTACCCCTACTTTCTGTATTGTATTTTATTGTGGTGTGACACAGCAGATAGCCATCTAAAACCTCTTGTTTTAATCCAGAAGAAGATTGTTAGGATGAAAACTGGCTCGGACTATTTAGAAGCAACAAGACACTGTTTTATGACACTAAAATATTACAAGCTCGTGATATATATATCTACATATTAGGTATTCACATGTTCAAACACGAAGCATATAGAACTTATCCTGATAATAACTATAACACCAGGGCACGTCACAATGCTGTTCCGACTTTTCAAAGACTATCCCAGTGCCAGAGGACCATTTCTTTCAATGGGCCTAAATATTGGAATGATATTATTAGAAATATACAAAATTCTACCTCTCTTTCTGGCTTCAAGAGGAAATATAAGGAGTATTTGCTGCAATTTTACTTAGTGTAAGTTCCTTGAGCTCCAAACTGTTGATATTTAGAATACATGAACTTATTTTTTTGCTTCTTTAGTTTATCATATTTTTGTTAGCTACGCTTGAAACATTTATCCTATTTTCTTAACTATGCTTGATACGTTTATCATATTCTCTTACTATACTCGCTGTTCTAGAAGATTTCGCTATAGTTATCCCCTTCAACTTTGATATTTATGTTTTTTGGTTGGGTAGGTTTTTTTTTCCTATCATCTCTTACGACTCCTCTTCCACTCATGAACAATGGCTGCAATCACGGAGTAGCTCTTCTGCAATTGGGAGCATTTCACTTACGGTTTTAGGTGACTTTGTTAATGAGGACATTTTTCTTTCTGACTACTTCACGTAGTCCCTTGTATTTAAACCACTGTATTACTGTATGAAATATTGTGTCTACTTACTTTTGTGTTAAGTAGGTAGTACTACTGTCTGGTCTTGTGTGTTGGAATTAGGGTGCATTAATTGTAATAACTACTCGTTTTTTGCCCAAAATGTTTCTAAAAATGAAACTTCATACGGGCTTGGATTTTAAACAATTTTTTCCCTCTATTAAGAATGTATTCATGTAATTTGTTTTATCCAATAAAGATTTGAATTTGAATGTTTACACACAGAGCTGGGAAGTAAGAACGAAATTAAGCCTACTTTCCAATTAAAATAAACTGTAAAGACCACTAAATGGAAGAGAAATGGTATCCTAGATACTGTAGCTATCGTATCCTAGATACGGTATCTATCGTATCCTAAATACGGTAGCTATAGTAACATATATACTGTAGCTATCGTATCCTAGATACGGTAGCTATCATATCCTAAATACGGTAGCTATAGTAACATATATACTGTAATTATCGTATCCTAGATACGGTAGCTATAGTATCCTAGATACGTTAGCTATCATATCCTAGATACGGTAGCTATAGTAACATATATACTGTAGTTATCGTATCCTAGATCCGGTAGCTATAGTATCCTATATACTGTAATTATCGTATCCTAGATACGGTAGCTATAGTATCCTAGATACGGTAGCTATCGTATCTTAGATACGGTAGCCATCGTATCCTAGATACGGTATTTCCAGTATCCTAGATACGGTATTTCCAGTATCCTAGATACTGTAGCTATCGTATTCTAGATACGATAGCTATAGTGTCTTAGATACGGTAGCTGTAGTATCCTAGATACAGTAGCTATAGTATCCTAGATACGGTAGCTATAGTATCCTAGATACGGTAACTATAATATCCTAGATAGGATAGCTATAGTATCCTAGATACGTTAGCTATCGTATCCTGTGTACAAAAATACTGTAGATTACTAAATAGCGAAATTAAATTCATTAAGTGAAAAAAAAAATCAAAAAATATTTATTGATAAAAAGTGAAAATCATGTCTTATTCAAGTAATAAAGTACAATTAATTAATTATCTAAAATAAATACAGACCTGAAAGTCTAGTATATTTCTATGCATTATGCAATTCATTGGTGTAATTGATACCTTTTTGTGTAATACTTCATAGTAACTATTAAACATTCACATTATATAAAGGGGATGTAGTGAACTAAAAGTTACGTATTAAATATCAATTTCAAGTTAATATCAATTATTATCTTATTTCAGGTTTATTCTAAAATATCTCAGCTCAGTTTTACTGTTAATTATTCCACTAAAAATTTATTACTAATTATTTCACTTTAATTTCATTATTAAATATTTCATTCTAAGTTTATTATTAAATATCCCACTTTAATTTAAGTATCAATTATTTCACTTTAAGTTTATTATTATTAATTTAAACTAATTATTTCACTGCCCATAACATGTGAACCCCATAAAAAGCAGGTAAATTGTCCCTGTACCACCATCTCTTCGCTGTGACTGTACACCATTGAGACCTAACGATTGTGAGAGGGGAAACCCCTCGTAATGAGGGGAAACAAAGTATAATCACAGAGGGAAATCTACCTATTCACCTGTACAGCCACTCTCAACTGTACACTCTACAGGCCAGTCTATGCTATTCCTACCAGAGAGTGGAGTGTACAGGTGAGAGTGACAGTGTGAGAGTGTATATTGAGTGTGCGTGTGGACGATGAATCATGACGATATTAGTGGTGATAATTTGGATAATATTGGATAAGATATTAGTTAAAAAGGGATAAGATATTAGTTAAAAAGGGATAAGATATTAGTTAAGGAAGGATAAGATATTAGTTAGAGAAGGATAAGATATTAGTTAGAGAAGGATAAGATATTAGTTAGGGTAGGATAAGATATTAGTTAGGGTAGGATAAGATATTAGTTAGAGAAGGATAAGATATTAGTTAAGGAAGGATAAAATATTAGTTAAAAAATGGATAAGATATTTCTTAATTAAGGTTGATAATAATTAGTTAACTAATATCATATACAAGTTTTAACTAATATCTTACCTTTCCTTTATTAAGATATTAGTTACAAAGAATTTGAATATTAGTTACGAATAATTAAAAATTTAGTTAAAAAAGAACTAAAATAATGGTTAGAAAGAAATTATATATTAGTTCAAACTATTAAATAGTAGTTCAAAAAGAAACTTAATAGTAAAGTACATATAATATATTAGATAAAATGGTTTATAAGTCCAACAAAATTAGTTTAAAAATAATAGTAAGTATATTTATATAAGTGAATAACCATTAAATAAATATTTTACGCATTTATTAAATTTTGTGATATTTAGATATTATTGTTATCACAAACTATAATAATATTTCTAACAGTTATTTTTCATGTAGTCACATTATCTTTTAGTTATTTTTATCTTCCTTTTCGTAACTTTAACATAATGGGAATTCAGAATTGAAATGTTTTAGATAGCATACACACAATATCTAATCAATTTCGAAACATCTTTTCTATGGGCAATACTGAAATACTTATTAATGTAAACCATGAATAAGATCTTTAACAGTCTTCTCCTTAGATAAGACTGATAAGCGCTATCTAACATGCTCGTGCCAAGCTACCTACTTCACAATAATTCTATGAACGATAGGTAATTAATAAGCAAGTGATATTTAATGGTAATTATAATTACTCATCAGGTAGAGAAAGGTATTTGATGCACCTGTTACAGGTGCGATCAGTTAATTTACACCTGCAGACACTTCAAGCTTCCTTTGTCTTATAATCTTACAACATGGGAAATAATATAAAAAATAATAACACTAATGTTGTCCTAAACGAAAATTGTAGTCTGTTGAATTTATCAGAATTTTTTTTAAAAACTTTAATTATAATTTCCAGAAGCAATCATGTTATTATTTTCCGTATCTATGATGCGGTGATTAAGAATAAAGGGGGAACAAATTTCATTCTTTAAACTGAAGATAAATTTTATTAAAAGATCATTTAACTAAAAGAAATGCCGTTCAAAAGTAGCAGTATGAAGACTGTGTCAGAGTTGTCTGTGATTGAGGAAGAAGGATCTCTACTCAGCTCCTAAAGTGCGGAATAATTTGGACTACAGGATAGGAATCACAAAAACGCAACTACTAGTACAGAATCTACATAAGACTCAACATCTTAAAGCTTACATAAAAATCAGAATGTTTCGGGAGTTCATTCGAAATCATCTGCATCCTCTTCAACTTAAGAAACTGTGATAGAGAAAACTAACGAAAGAAAAGATGATGAGAGTGATCAACAGTTGAAGATAAATCAGGAAGAATCTGCTGAGGAAGTGTATCAAAATGCCCTGGGAACCGAATTTAAATAACATGTAGGAGAAATCAAAAGAGCTTGCAATATCGTATAAAGAAGAGATCCTCCTTAATTACCGCAACTGAGTGAAATTTCTTTTTCACAAGAAGTGTCCCAAGTTGTACCCTAATTGACTTCAAAGAAACACATGAGTTATCAAAGTACATTGAAGTCAAGTCATAAAGATAATCGAGATTCTCTAGGGAAGCTCACTATCCCAACTGACAAGAAATCTTTTGAATGTGCAATCGACAAATTGTGTCAGCGAATAGCCCAGAGAGAATCTGAAATAGAACGCTAAGAGCTCAAATACAGGGAGAAGTTGGAAACTCTGAAACTGAAACAGTAACATCACGAGTCAATTATGTAAGCCATCAGCTCCAACCAGAGTAAAAAGACCAAGGCACTTTATGAACATAGGTGCGTTCAAAATCGCAACACGAAACTTGCAAGAGATGCTGAAAACACCAAGCGATCAGCTCAGAAAGCATAAACTGATTTAAAACACGCAGTCGAAGTTTACAGTGATCTTCAGTAAGCTCTTCATGAGCAAGGGAAGGAGTTTACAAAAACCTATGACAGTTTACAGAGTTCTTTGCTCGAAACAACCGGACATAGCAGAGCGACTAGACAGACAGTATCATGCTTGTAGCAGAACATCTTGAACGCAGAACTTAACCTTCAGCAAGGGAAAAACCATTTGAAGAAAGTTCAAGAAACTTTCAGTTAACAAAAAGATTCACTCGTTGAAAAGAGGCAGAAGAACTAATCCTTGAAAGAGCTTGCTAGTAAAACTACAGATGAGTTATCAAAGAGAAAAGAACAGATAATTCAAATTGAAAATGGTCGAAATGCTGCCCGCAAGCTTTTGGATGCTTCTAAAATTGAAACCGAGAGCAATAGATCTAAAGCCATTGTCTTAGAGTCAGTAATGCCAGATAAAGAAGAAATTTAGAAATTCTTGTAGGATGAAGTGCAGAATTTACGATGTGATTAAGGATAGCTAAGTCGCGCAGTGGCTGGAAAGAAAGGATAGATGGATTACTTGAGTCAGCTCATAGTGACGCTGAAGAAAGATGTAAAGGAACGACAGCTTGGACTATCTTCATCGAAGAAGTTACTGCAATCTTTGTCAGTGCAATGTTGTGAAAAACTCACTGATGATGAACCAGTTGAAATGTCTCGTGTATCTTCCTCTTGTTGAGAAGTGAATAATAATTTTGTAATATTTTCATTTAGTTAATAAATCATAAATGCATATCCAAAGCTTTTTATCCAATTATCATATCTAGTATATTATGAAAAAGGTGTTTGATTGTTATCTATTTGTCAGGTTTGTATATTCAGATATAAGTAAGTCTATTAGATGCGATGTTTCCGTTTTCCGACTCGGCTACCTATTACGCCGGGTCGATGGAGGTAGGTACCGCGCCACTGCCAGAGTGTTGTTAAAGTGGCAATCGATTTACTAGTGGAGCATGTAGGAGTGTTTGGGGTGAAGACACTTGAGGCACACAGCTGTGAGATACATTGAGTGTTCGCTAATAACTGAGTAAATAGGACAACACTTTAGGACAGTCTAGCACTGTGAGGGAACGGTCTGAAACCCTCAGATTTGGTATCCTATGTTGAAGGACATATTGTTTCAATAAGGTTTATGAAAATTTGAGCCTTTTAATTTTCATTAATTAAAGAATCTTAAAGACGATATTGATATGTTTATAATGCAAGTTTTTTACAGTATGGATAAGCAAAATTGAACCAAATAGATAACCCTCATAAAATGATTATTTTCCCTCTATTTTATCCTTAAAAAACAAATTATAGGTGGAATAACTTTAACCCCTTCCGTTCTTTACCAATCAATAACTGCATGCATAACGGCACACGAGGCAGCCCTCAGTCTAATAATTATGCTATTGATATTGGATTAGTATTGCATTATTCTCTAAAGAAGTGGAGATTGTTTTCATTGTTTGTTGAGCTTTAAAGGGATTATAGAGCACCACGTGGTTGAGAGTAAGGGATAGCTCTCCATGTTACTCACAGACCAACACAAGGGGGAATGGCAAAAAGAAAATAAATTAATCTTTATTTTAACATTTATTTATGTTTAGGGTAAAGCCTTGATTACTGGATTTAAATTAAATACCTAATTGAAATTTCAATCAGTGATTATAAAAGAAAATCATCAGAATATATTAATTGTAGAGAAAATAGTGTTCACTCCAGAATGATTTTTACCTTCGCAGAAAGCGGAAGGTTATATTTTGGACGGCATTTATTTTTAATCTTGTTATTCGCATAACTCAAAAAGTATTCAACCAAATTGCCTAAAATTTGATGGGACAATTGGTTAATGTTCGGGAACCACTTGGTAGAATTTTGGGAGCGATCTGATTAAAGATCAAGGTCAATAATAACTCAAAAAGTATTCGACCATAATGCAAGAAACTTGGTGAGACGATTGGTCAATATCCAGTAAACAGTTTATTAGATTTTGGGAGCAATCAGGTCAAAGGTTAAGGAGAAGGTCATTTAAAACTCCAGTATTATTGGATAGCCAAGGTTATTAATAAGCAGCGGCGAAGGTATGCGCTCTATACCGAGTGCACGTAATCTAGTTTTAAATATTTTGAAGCATTTTTTTTTAAATAATCACTTATTGAAATCTCATCCGGTATTTAATCTGGTAACTGATGCTTTGCCCTATATAGTTTCGATGTGATAATAATAATATATTAGGTACAATTAGTTTTGAAATAGTTTCGACCATCAAATGACTATTAGGTATACTTATAAAGCATAGAAAAAGTGAGTAAAATGCTATTATAATACTGTAGATTAAATACAGTCAAGTATTCATTGAAATATATTTGAAAATTATTAATGGAGAGAACATTAATTTACTACTTTTATTCAAAACTAGGGAAGTTCCGAGTGATCGGATGGTTTCATATTAACTCTGAACCTATCCTTTAAGTTCTTTTTTTTCACTACAATCAATTCTCATTGGTTGGTTAAAATTTTTTTATCAGCGTACAAATTTAGTTTGTATTTTTTTTCGTGACGCAATTAGCTTCTTGCTGCTTAAAAGTTTTAAATGTCATGAAATGAAATAAATATGAAGTGTCATCTGTGAAGAATGAACGGTAATGTCCAGTGACATTTAATAGACGGTAATTAGTGGAGAAACCTTTTCTAATTATTAATTAGTGATTGAATATTGTAATGGAGGAGTTGATTCAATTTGATCTTCAATGTCCACTTGATTGATAACCAAAAAAGTTTTAAGAAAAAGAGAGGTAACGAATTAATTAACTATAAAGGGTTATGAAATTTTAGCACATTCGAATTAGTGTAAATTCCGTGTTATAGGACATTTCCACGTTTTCGATCATGTAAGAAAAAATGGATAAAAATTATTATCATTACTAGCATGTGCCAGGTATACCATTTAATATAAAAGTTATATGACTTAACTAACTAAACTCATACAGTTTTACTACATAAGAGGCTCGATTTACTCCATCCGAAAATATCTCAAAGCTGTAAGAAGCACGATTAATCTAATTTATTTTTCTATTTATATACATTTTTCTTTTAAATATCCTTATTTCCAATTGGCCCAATATTGTTCCTAATTGTGTCCTCTTGTCCTATGTGTCTTCTTGTTCCTATGTGTCCTGCTGCAACAGGACACCTAGGAACAAGAAGGCACATAGGAAAATCAATTGAAAGGAAATAAATATATAGCTATAGAGGCTGACGAATGGTTTAACCGTATCTCTTATAGCTTCTAGAGATTTTAGAGGTGTTATACTGATAGTTTCAATCACATATAACTGATCTAGAGGTTGACAGCTTGTTTCAATCGTTCCTTTTATAGCTTTGAGAAATTGTGCTTAAAAAAAAAGTAGGTTTATTTTTAGAGCAGTGGTTCTCAAAGTATTTTTCTCGTACATCCCTTGCTTTTCTCAGGCACCCCCTGAGTATTGTATTGCATTGAAATAGATTGAAAAGACACAATTCGAATACATATGGTTACTGTTATGTAAGAAAATGGCAAATATACTTCATGTATATTCTGCATGATATTATCAGCAAAAACCGAACTTAACAGGTAAAAGTAACATGAATCAGCCATCCCAGGCAACAATCCAGACCACATAGAGTTATCATAAACTATTCTAGAGAGAGAAAGTATTGCAGCGATTGCAGGACGCTAAGGAGGACGGCGTAAAACCTGATTTTGTTTCAGATTGCCAGTCACGTGACCCAAAAATAAGGATTTTAGCGTCCCGCAATACGCGATATTATTTTGGCCACTGACTCACCACTTGCCAGACCCTAAAGGGCCCACCCCACTTTAAGAACCACTTTTCAAGAGGACGAAATTTCTACTCTTTTATGTATCAAATTTCAAAAAATTAAAAGATGAATAATATTATGAATAGTTATATAATAAAATATAAGATAGAGAATTCATATAGAAAGTAGGCATCCAACATATACGACATTGGTCATAACATTCATCGTTTAGTCCAGGTTTTCGCAACTTTTTCCTGACGATGAGTAGACATCTTTCTATTCTAAGGGTCGAATCTTAATAAAACCTTCAAAGTTGATATTATAATAACCGTCTAAGACTCTAAGTATAACAACCTAGGGATGGAGTACATAGTTAAAATCGAGTTTATAGTTAATATTGAATGATAGATGTAGTCAGGTTGATAACATTTTTTTTGGTACTTTTTCCAAATTTCTGAAATGCTTCTTTGTGTGATCTTCTTGGAAATTAAAAACAATTCTTGACAACCATTTGATAATGTATTTCTTGATCATAATCTTTACAATATTTCATCGTTATACTAACAACATCTTCAGGTAAAATAGATCTGGAGAAATTATATTCAATTCAATTTATTCTTCTAAATTCACCTTCATATCTCTAATTTGTTAATAGCCCCAGGGTACAGGAGCATAAACGGGTATAGTAACTAGTAGACGACACAAAAATATGACGTCACTACAACAACACATTCATTGTTTGTGACCGAGGGCCTCATAATTCCTCGTATTTGCATGTTAATATAGAGAAGTTTAAAGTCATTTTATAAGGGATTCGTGTAAAAGAAAAGCAAAAATGGCGATTGAACATTAAAGTTAAATATATAGATATAATTCAGGTGTGTTTTTATTGTTTATTTCTTTAACTTATCTATAAAAAATAAGGTCTTGAAAATATGCTACCTATAGGAGCCTAAACTAGTGCTAGTTAACTGCTAAACTGTAGTTCCTATGAATAACAAATATAGAAAAAAATAATGGAAATACAATTTAACCAATCCCTAGTTAGTAATTGATAAGAAAAAATTAAATTTAGAAGTGACTAAGTTTAAGTAGGTTTTCCCATGTTTCAAAGTGTGGTCAGAGTCGCCATTTCCAGTCACCCAGTGGTCACGTCAAACTATAGATTCGATCAGCTGATTACCATACCCTATGTGACTGTATCCTGAATAGCCCTAACTTTCTCAGAAATGGTATCACCTAGTAGACATTATAGAAATATCTTTTAACTTTCATAATATTATTAATAAATGTACCGATTCTCCAGATCTATTTTACTTGAAGATGTTGTTAGTATAATGATGAAATATTGTAAAAAATGATCAAAAAATACATTATCAAATGGTTGTCAAAAATTGTTTTTAATTTCCAAGAAGATCACACCAAGAAGCATTTCAGAAATTTAGAAAAACTATCAAAGAAACTGTTATCAACCCGACTGCATCTATCATTTAATGAAATTTGTGTAAATGAAAAGTTGCGACCAAGATACACTGAGTTATTATTGAGTATATAGTTAGGATTAGGTATATGGTTATGGGTGTTGTGCATTTTCGTCGCACAACACTTTCGCCAAAATATGAAATCTCCATCCTCCCCCAACAGGACCACGAACCTAACCTTAGGTGCGTTATATCTCATTTTATTTATAACGTCTAGTGTTGGGCGGCGAAAGTGTTTTCGGTGAAAATGTTTTCGACGTAGATGTTTTCGGCTAAAGGACCTATAACCATAGTTAGGCCCGCTTCACACTTGCGTAATTTAACAGCGCGGGGAAAAAAGGCTTTTCTTGTTACCACACATGCGTTTATTTATCGCTGAAGGAAATCTTATGCAAGTACAATGGAGGGAAACAAATATTAGTACACATGAAAAAATAAATTTTAATGTATCCGGGAATGAAAAATCTGGTAATAAAAAGTCTTAGTATTGAAACGAAATGTCATAGCACGGACTAATATATATTTATAAGTTCTATAATATATATTATATATCTTGTATATATTAAATTAAGTGAATGTTAAATCAACTTATATATATGTTCAATTTATTTCATTTGCATTTTTATTTTCCATGCCATTAATACCTTCATTTTACAATTTTAAGTTATATGTAAAAAGTATTATTAATTAATATGCAATCCAAGTCGATCGAGTGAAATTGTAAGAGAATTAGGTAAGTAATAGCAGTTTAATAGCCGTAGATGTTGGGTTGCAAATTCTAAATATTTCACAAACATCGATCGAAGTTGTTTTATAATGAGTATAATTAAGCGAATATTAAGCTTGAAGGCTTGTTCAATTCTCAAATTATAAACAAAACAAGTAATAAATAGACACTAAACCCGATATGAACTGATAATATAAAAAGATGCGTTGTGTAAACAATGAAATTGTACACTGTCCCCTAATACAATAATTTCTTTGTTTCTTCTCTTAGTATTTTCTTAGAAAAGTTTCAATTTTTAATTTCTATATTGTATTTGATTTATTTCTGTAATATTTATATAATAATATATTTTATATATTTTTCTAATAAATGTTTCTCCATTTATCTATTATTTTTGTTTTGTATACTAGGTAAGAATGAATGTCCCTCTTAACTCTTTAAGGAAGAGCGAACCCTGTTTTTTTAAATTAAAATGTTATTAGTGACTAAAGTAAATAATTTTCCAGTAAGTGACTGGCAGTTTTCCACATTGCAGTTTTCCGCCTGGCAGTTTTACGCGTTAAAATTGAGTATGCAGTTAAAATTGGGTAAATAGTTAAAATTGAGTATATAGTTAAAATTGGGTAAATAGTTAAAATTGAGTATATAGTTAAAATTGAGTATATAGTTAAAATTGAGTAACTAGTTAAAATTGAGTATATAGTTAAAATTGAGTATATAGTTAAAATTGAGTATATAGTTAAAATTGAGTACATAGTTAAAATTGAGTATATAGTTAAAATTGAGTATATAGTTAAAATTGAGTATATAGTTAGAATTAAGTATATAGTTACAATTGAGTATATAGTTAAAATTGAGTACATAGTTAAAATTGAGTATATAGTTAAAATTGAGAATATAGTTAAAATTGAGTATATAGTTAGAATTAAGTACATAGTTACAATTGAGTATATAGTTAGAATTGAGTATATAGTTAAAATTGAGTATATAGTTAAAATTGAGTATATAGTTAAAATTGGGTAAATCGTTAAAATTGAATATATAGTTAAAATTGGGTAAATAGTTAAAATTGAATATATAGTTAAAATTGAGTATATAGGTAAAATTGAGTATATAGTTAGAATTGAGTATATAGTTAAAATTGAGTATATAGTTAAAATTGAGTATATAGTTAAAATTGAGTACATAGTTAAAATTGAGTATGTAGTTAAAATTGAGTATATAGTTAGAATTAAGTACATAGTTACAATTGAGTATATAGTTAAAATTGAGTATACAGTTAAAATTGAGTATATAGTTAAAATTGAGTACATAGTTAAAATTGAGTATATAGTTAAAATTGAGTACATAGTTAAAATTGAGTATGTAGTTAAAATTGAGTATATTGTTAGAATTAAGTACATAGTTACAATTGAGTATATAGTTAAAATTGAGTATACAGTTAAAATTGAGTATATAGTTAAAATTGGGTAAATCGTTAAAATTGAATGTATAGTTAAAATTGTGTAAATAGTTAAAATTGAATATATAGTTAAAATTGAGTATATAGGTAAAATTGAGTATATAGTTACAATTGAGTATATAGTTAAAATTGGGTAAATCGTTAAAATTGAATATATAGTTAAAATTGGGTAAATAGTTAAAATTGAATATATAGTTAAAATTGAGTAAATCGTTAAAATTGGGTAAATAGTTAAAATTGGGTAAAAATCCATGATACCTGCAAGTCCTGAAGTGATGGAATGTGGTATCTTTCCCACAAAATAATAAAAGATTCAATGATGTGTTAAGACAGCTTAGAAATTGTTGTAATAATAAGTGAACTATATTCTGTGAGCCAATAATTAGCTTACGACTTAGAGGTTCATGTGGTTTGAGCTCATTAGTGGTTTCTGGTTAAGATTCTTAGAATTATATAAGTCCTGGAGTTATATAACTAGGGTCATTCGTAGTCCAGTCGTAGTGGAGTCCAAGTTCAGTAGTTAGAGTTAGGACTTCAGACCGGCCCGTCGGGGTTGGTCTGGTCAGATCTCATCTCTACCATTTTTGTGTCATCTCTAACTGTAATGAAATGCTGTATTCAAGTTGATAACAGTACATCCCTTTTTGAGAGCTGAATTACTATCTTCATTCAAACGCCAAGTCCATCCATAATAACTCTGAGATGATCAAAATATCAATAAAAGCAGTCAGAAAACGGGCCAAAAATGTGTTGGGGAAAATGGTTATTTTGGTAAACAATGTTTTACTTTAGATCTTCATAATAAGGAATAATTTCTTTATTATAAATAAGTAAATACTGGGTAAACAAACCCATTTTGGCATCCTTTTACAATTACATATCTCGCGCAAGAGCGATTTCACCACCCTCTACTTATGACCACCCTGTAGAAAAACTATAAGGCATATGAAAACATACTAAAAATGTAGTTATAGCTGACAAAAATATGCATTAGTCAAAGAATACCAAACAAAGTTACGATGATTCTTGTTAAATTTATGGCGATTTTAATTTCGTACCCGCTCAATTTGATAACTACATTTTAAAATTGAAGCTAATTTTTGAATTAGTAAACTAGACCAATGTAACTTGGCCAATGACACCTCCTGTACTTCTATGTATAAAGTTTACATGATTCAACAGTTTTCCCACATCAACCTTCAACAATTGGTTAATGAATATAAAAACTTCTTTACTCTTGCTTATATTTCCATGCAAATAGGTTAACCAAGATTTCAAAATTTGTTCAGAGATCCTTAATTCACATTACTCGTACTTCTGTAATTTCCATCAAATCACACAATCTATTTCCATAACCATTCAGTAGTTTAGGCATTGAAATAATTAGTAATTATTTCCTTCACATTACTCGTACTTCAGTAATTTCCATCACAAATTTGTCACCATATGAACCTTCTTTAGCGATGGTCAAGTACCGACCAAACTTAGGAGTAGGTAGCGTATATTCATCGAAAGTACCAGCAGAACCGTCATACGGGCCTTCGTAGAACCGAATCTCCTCATAGTTGTTTTCTTTGAATTTTCCATCTGTGACATCCACAGAGCCAAGGTAGAACTGTGTCAAAAATACAATTATTATTAATTACCAATAGACTTGAGCATATTTTAATATTTTTCCTATGTGACTTAATTCTGTGAAGTTTGTTAGCTAATTTGTTAGCAGAGTTCAAATCTTGAAAAATGAATGAGTTACCTAAAACAATGTTGATACATTGATGATATTTAGTACACATGAAAGATCTCTTTAGTCAGTACTACAGCTGTGGCTAATGAGTTTGACAAACACTTATTTTTCTATTATACGGCTGAATTTCGTAACGAAATTATCTGAAACTAATTTAAATTTACTTAGTTTTCAAATATATAATGCAAATTATCAAGAAAAGTTAACAAAAGTTACAGAAAGTTAAGAAAATAATAATATGTGGAGAAATCGAAAGTTAAGAAATAAAACTAAATCAAATTTTTGACGTCTAAAAAGTAACGACGGCAACAAAACTGAGATATTAGATAATACAAAGGTAAATAACATTATTATTTCGATAAGTTTTCTAATCTAATCCATTTTGTAATTTTAAACAGATTGTCTTCAACAGGTATTCTTCACAAGGTTCCAATTATGGTAATTTCTAAAGAAGAGAGAAATATCATCATTTTATTGTACCAGAATGGTCTATTAAAGGGAATTGTTGTCTAAGACCTTGTGTCATCGCAAACTGTGTACCGGCTGATAAAACAGTGAAGGAGCCAACTCAACCGTGGCGAAGACAGCTCCTGGAAGGGAAAAACTCTCTGCGGATCGTCAGTATCGGGCTATGGCGGGCCCTTTTTAGCAGCAAAGAACAGCCAGCAGCTCAGAGCTTGCACAAAAGTGACAGGCAGAAGGAGTTAATTCCTCCGGTCGACGTCGTCTTTTCGATGAAGGACTGGTGTCAAGGATGGCATCAAACAAACCTCTTTTAACATCGAAAAACATTTGGGATCGTTACGCTTTTCGCAGGATATAGCAGGACTGGACAGCTGAGTAATGGATCGAAGTCATTTTCTCCAATGAAACTCCGTTTCCTGTTTTCGGTACAAGAGGGAAAAGTCTCGTTCGACGACGAACAGGCGAAAAATTTGAAATGGATTGTGTTGCAACTATTGTGGGCAACTATTGTTATAATTTATCCTCAATTGTGCCTTCCAATGTAACCAATCACAAACTACCAACAATTAGAAGCTAGATTTCGAGGTAATATGTAAAAATTTTCGGTTTGACTAAACTCATTGACCACACCTGTACACAGTGTACACGTCATAGCTGGTAACTAGTAAGTAACTACACACAACTAATTGATTACTGAGAGCAATTTCAGCACATTAAACAAAGCAATAATATCAATTAACAATTTTATCAGACATTTTATCTCTGGCGTAAATAATAAATGATAGAAAAAATCTCATTTGATCACTTTCTTCAGAAAACACTTACGGTGATTCCTTTAGATTTTTTGCCTGCTACAGGATGGGCTGTCAGTTTACCAATGTGTGCAACTTTTTGAATCAATTTTTGTCATTAGTATGTTTCTTATGTCCATGCATTTATAATGTAAAGAGCTTTGTCAAACCATCAAAAAAAAAACGTTTTTTTTTTAAACAAAACAATAGCGGTTCCACGTATCGAAAATATCAAAAATATATAAAAATGACTAATATTAAGTTATATACGAATATTTTGAAACAATTTAGGAATATGAATATATACCTTCATAAAAATATAAAGTATTCAAATAAAACTAATGATAACATTAGAATTAATGCAATAGTGAGATATAGTAAGAATGGATGAAAGTTACGCACCTTCTATGACATACCGTGCCAACAGTCGCTAGATATTTAAATTTACTGTATTGAGTCTGTGTAGTTAGAAGCATAGAATTAATTCAATGGAATATCTGCCAGGAGTTAACTTAGAAATTAACGCCAAGTACGAACGTTTGAGAGTTTTCTTCATGCAGTTTCTTTTTATTTATTTCTTATTTTGGCAGCGGTATGAGAAAACCGTCGGTGTGAAACCGGCCTTAGGATTGAGTATAATATACCTAGTAAGGAATCAGTATATACCTGGTTAAATTGATAAGATAACAGGGAAGTCAATTTTTGAATTAGTTAACAAGACTAATGTAACTTTATCAATGACTCCTCACGGGACTTCTTTGTACATACATGGTGAAACAGTTTCCCAACCTTCAACTATTGGTGAATGACTATAGGAAACTTTCTTACACTTGCTTATATCCATCCAATAGGCTAGCCAAGATTTCGATTTTTTTCCAGAATTTCTTCACATTACTCGTACTTCGGTCATTTCAATGACACCATCTCTGGCAATGCCCAAGTACCGACCAAACTTAGGAGTAGGTAGCGTATATTCATCGAAAGTACCAGCAGAGCCGTCATACGGGCCTTCGTAGAACCGAATCTCCTCATAGTTGTTTTCTTTGAATTTTCCATCTGTGACATCCACTGAGCCAAGGTAGAACTGTGTCAAAAATTAAATTAATGTTAATTCCCTATGGACTTAAACATATTAAATTATTTTTCCTACGTGAATCAATTAATTTTTACCTTGGTATTAGAGTACTAGTGATTTTGCAAATTGTGGAAGGTTGTGTTTTGGTTAGTATTTATTTATTTGTAATATTGTTATTGTCATAACTCAAAATGTATTCAACCAAATTGCCTGAAATTTAGTGGGACGATTGGTCAATATCCAAATACCAGTTGACTAGATTTTGGGAGTGAACTGGTTAAGGTCATTTATAAACGGCGGCGAAGGTATGTACGCAACGAGTGCTCGTCATCTAGTTTAAACTGTATTGTTTTGTATAATGAAAGGCACACACCTAGAAAATTTCGATTGCAACTGACGAAAGTTTTCTTTAGTCAGTGCGCCTATGTCACAGCTGAGAAACTAATAAATAACTACACACAACTAATTGATTACTGTTAACAAATTTTATCAATGATAGATATTGACAAAGCATAAAACAGACAAATGTTATCGATTAACCAACTTTATTATACATTATATCCTTTGCTCCAATAACAAATGATAGAAAGAATCTCACTTCATTCATTTCTGGAACAAACACTTACGGTAATTCCTTTAGATCTTTCGACTGAGCCAAGATTGGTAGTCAGTCTACCAATGTGTGCAACTTTTTGAATCAATTGACGTGATTCCAAATCTATACGGATCCATTGCCCAGTTCCCCCGGTAGAGTGGAAGAAGTGATATCTGTTATCAATTTCACCGTCATTAACCACAAAGGGATCACTGCGAAATAAAAGAAATCATTATTAAATTAATATGTGTTTAAAATCAGAAATTACTACCTAAATCCTTTCAATATGAGTGGATCTAAGGACCGAAATGGAAATCCAGCATGACAACCCAGATAGATAGAGAAAATTAATGTCTGTTAGATGATATTAGGAAGAGACCAAATTCAATCTTCTGTGGTCTACTATAACAATCTATTCTAGGTAGCTATGAATATTGGAAGATAATTAGAATTTAAATTGGGAAAATAGTTACAAAACATATCCATTCATTGGTGCTAGTATCGAAGATGATATCACAGGTTTGTTGAGACATAAGTTCTTGTCGCTGGGAGAGGGTAGGGAAGGTAGTGAGAACTTGGTGAAACCTTGGAACGATCCTGTAGAGGAGTCTTTTCCTAATCCAGATATGGCACAGCCATCTGAAAAAGTAATCTTAGGTGAATATGAAATACATTTTAAGCGATACCAATCACTAGAACCAATACTAGCATAGACTCTATAAGCACTCGCTTATGGAGTCTATGTCTATACAGGGTGGCGCAAAAAAAAGGAAACCCATTTTCAAACTTGTATATTTTACAAATTATCAAATATAGAAATTTTCAAAAAACACAGTTTTATTCGTTTACTCATTCTGCGTTTATCTTGATAATCTGTTAAGAGGTACGACAAAAATTAAACATCCTGCAGCGAATTAAAAAAAGGTAAATAAAAAGGGCTTGCGCGAGGACGAAATATAAAAAAGTCATAAGAGGTATAATTCATTTCATATGGATGTAAAAACAATAAATTCTACTACTTTTTTGTAACAAATAAGAGAAAATAAAAAATGAGTTACCTTTTGAAAGTTGGTTTTGAGATGAAATTGATATCTTTATAAAATCATTTCGACGGTTATTTTATCTCCTATTTTAAACTCTCAAAATACAGCTTTCAAAAGAACAAATAGTTTTTGTTGTGACAATTCTTTTAAACACTGGAAGCTTTACACAGGTTAAACCTCATTTTTAACAACGCTTCCTGGAAAGATTTCCACCAACTATAAAACCATATTGACAAATGTTAATAAGTTCAAAACTAAAGAAACCACTTTAAATTTGAACAAAAAGTGATCATGTCGCAGGAGAAAAGAATGAACACATGAAAACATTAATCTTTTTCATGAACAGTTTATTGATAACCCAAAAATATCAATCAGAAAGTAAGGATTCGATTTCATTTAAGAATTTCACATTTCACCGAATTGTTAAACACGATGCGAAGTATCATCCTATCAAGAAGCATGTAATGCTCGAACTCTTAGAACCGATTTACCGCACCGTCTAAATTTTGCAAAATGGTTTCTGCAAAAAGATGCACATTTTGTAGAAGATATCGTGATTGGTGATGAAGGTGTATTTCCATGAATGAAAGAGTCAATAACAATAACGTTAATTGAGTGAAAAATAGTAGGATTTAACTTTTACTACTACCATATGCAAATAAATTATTCCTATTATGAACTTTTTTGAGATTTTCGTCATCGCGCAAGCCTTTTTTATTTACCTTTTTTAATTTGCTGCAATATGTTTAATTTTTGTCGTAACTCTCAACAGATTATCATGATAGTTACAGAAAAATTGAACGAATAAAACTCTGTTTTTAGAATTTTTTTAGATTAACTAGTTTGCAAAATATACTAGTTTGAAAATGGGGTTCCTTTTTTTGCGCCACCCTGTACAGCAACTAGGTGGTAAGTAATCAGAAAAAAACCCACACGACAAAATCCCTAGCGTCAAAAGCATATGTGACAAAAACACACTCCGACAAAAGCCCACACCGGGAAAAGCCCACACCGGGAAAAGCCCACACTACCTAAATCCCACATCGACAAAAGCCCACACCGACAAAGCTTATCATGGTATCAAACTATAGCTTTATCAAACAATTGCAACGTAACAAATTTTAAATATTGCGACAGATATGAACAAGTAATTGTGTTTAAAACGTGGTCTGGTCACAGAGGTTGTTGTTGCTTTCCTGGAATAAATTAAATGCAATCTACAAACCAGATTGCGTGCACTAGGTAGAGCGCATACCTTCGCCGCCACTTTGACCGTTCTCTCCCAAAATCTAATAAACTGGTGACCAGATAATGACCAATCGTCCCACCAACTTTCATGAAATATGGTTCGCTACTTTTTGAGTTATAGAGTTATAAATGACCTTGACCTTTGCCAGCCCAAGTGGCGGCCAAGTGAAGTGTCAGCGGTAGCCGGTAAATTGCTCGAAAACAATTGCTCGAATGAACTATTGCTCGAATTAACAATTGCTCGAAAGACAATTGCTCGAAAAACAATTGCTCGAACGAATAATTGACCGAATGAACAATTGCCCGAATGACCAATAGTTCGAATGAACAATTGCTCGAATAATCAATCGTTCAGATAATATAAAATGAATAAAATACAGTTATTATTAATTACTAATTAGAAACAAGGATGGTTAGGTGGGACTACTCGAAGAGATTTCACTTCATGAATTTCGGACTTTCGACAATATTTATCTAATTAACAATTGCTCAAATAATCAAATTCCGAATAGTCAATTGCTTAATTTAAAAGAAGAGGAAAAGTCAACCAGATAATGACTACCAAAAAGAGAAAAATTAAAAGTGACGCGCATACCAGAGTTCATGCTAAATGTGTCGGAAACAGTTCCCATAGCACGAGTTGCTAAAACATAACAACCCTAACCTAGTCCCAAGAACATCTCGTCAGAGCCCACTGAAGCTATTACCTGATAAAAAAGCGAAAATTGTAGTACCCAAAATTGCTGTAGTATGTTCCTGTTCAATAAATGTAAAACCAGGAAGATTAACATTTAAAAACAGTATTATGATTGATAGTAAATATGAAATACAGTTACTATAAATTACTACTATGAAACCAGGATAGTTAGGTGCAGCTAATTGAAGTGACTGACTAAATTTACTGACTTTTATTAATTTGGATACTGTGAGCAATTTGATCATTCGAGCAATTGTTCATTCGTTCAATTTACCTAGAGCCGTTCTGAAGTGAGCAGTTGAAGATGTCTGTGAGGGCTCTGATGGCTAATGGCCCTAGTTGTTTTAGATGTTTGTTAGATATGCCATCAGGACCTTTGGAGGAGGTGTTCTTGGAAACCCGGATGGCCTCGGTAACTATACCGGTGTGAAGGGAGGTGTGAGGAGCTTCCGAGTGCGTGCTCTGTGCAAGCGACGCAGTATAATCCTATCTACGGGGCGAGTGGATAACCTACTTGTACAAGCATAGTGCTTTTGAGTCCGTTCGCCTGCTGTGTGTCTGTGAGAATTGTGTTGTTCTGTGTTAGGGACTCGTGTATTTTTGGTTAGTCTAGTATTTCTTATTGAGGCCCTTCACAAGTTTCCAGAGTTTCTTTGCGTCGGTGCGGAAATTAATAGTATTTAGTGTTATCAGAGGTTATTTCAACTCAGCGTTGAAGGTATTTTTGGTTTTTCAAAAAAAAAAAATACCTTCAACGCTGAGTTTAAATAACCTCTGATAATATGGATTTCACGTTGAGTGTGAATCTTTTCAATCAGTGTCTAGTGTGTTTTGCCACTTGTGTTTTTGTTGGGCAGTAATCTCCGCACTAATGTCTGTGTTTAGGTGTTGTATGTGTGTGATGATGTCTTGTGTGGGTGGGAGTGAGCGTAGGTGTTTGCGTGTTTGTATCAGGTGTTTGATGTGTTGTGTGAATGTAGGGTTAAAGTGTCTTATGTTGCCTGTAGGGATGTGATGTTTGTCTGTTTTAATGATTATGTCGGTGAGCTGTTTTTTGGCAGCATCTATGAAGGAGAAGTTGTGGATATTGAAGTTGTGTAAATTGTTTACCACAGATGCTGAGAATTCTGTCCAGTTTGCTCTATTGCAGTATGTGAATGTGTGTCTGTGTTCTTGTGGGGCAAGTGGTGTTCTTAATGTATGTAAAATAAGTATTGGAAGGTGGTCTGAACTGAGTTCATGGAGTGTAGACCATGAACTCTGTAGGGCTATGTTAGGTGAGATGAGTGTGATGTCGGGTGATGTGGGTTGGGTGTTGATGTTAAAGGGTTTGCGTAAGGGAGTGTGGGGGTTGTTCAGGATTATATAATTGTCTAGTTGTGTTGTAATGGTGTCAGCTCTTGTGTCAGTGTATTGAGAGGCGAGCCATGTAGCGTCTTGTGCATTAAAGTCCCCCAGGACAAATGAATTATTAGTAGTGTTTATGTGATTTATTTGTGGTTGGTATCCTGGGGGTGAGGAGTCTGTGGGGAATATATATGTTGTAAATGTTGTATGTGAGTTTGTGAAGTTGGATGCGAGTAGATTGTATTTCTAGTGTGGAGTCGCGTGGCATCCGTGCGTGTGTTTCGGCAGTAGTGTTAGTAAACGGGATGGATTTGAATATTAGTGTAATGAGGCCTCTTCTGTCTCGTGGGGGCCGATCGAGTCTGACTGTTGTATATCCAGGAAACCTTGGTGTTAATCTGGCAAGTGTTAGTTTAGTTTCCTGGATTGTGGCGATGTGGATGTGGAGTTTCAATTCCATGTACATGTTCTGTATACCATTAATGTTGTGTTGTAGTATGTTGAGTTTGTTGTGGTGTGAGTATGAGTTAGGAGCTCTAGGAGGGTTAGGGTTAGGAGGTGCTCCTCTATCACCCCCACGAGGGAGGTGAAGTGGAGCTGGGGGTCGGGTCCGTCCAATTATAGGATGAAGCTATACCTCCACACGGGGGTGAAGCGGAGCTGATGGTCGGGCAGCAACGTCTCCTGTAGCCCTTCCCCGAGGGGAAGGGAAGAGAGGACAGTGTTGACCGGGGGTAGGGTGAAGAGATGTAAGATGAGGAGAGGAAGGAGTAGGATGAGTGGGTGTGTGGGGTTGAGTCATGTTGTGTGTGGGGTGACAGTTTTACACTGTCACCCTTGTAGGATATTTCCATGTTGGTGGAAACCAGAGCAACTTATATTGTAATGTGTCAAACTATTGCAGCTGACACAATGGACCCCTCCAATACGACGGGTCCATGGTCGGCCACAAGAGGCACACATGTAGGGACAAGGGTAGGTTTCTATGTTACCAGAGAGTAAAAGGATGAGTAGGGCATATCCCCCCACTAGGGAAAAAACGCTCAGGTGTCTGTGTAGTGCTGTGAGTGGGCTTTGTCCAGGGCGACAACCCGGTCGCGTCCCCCGAAGAGGACAATGTTTTGGTAAGCATTTCGAAGACTGGAAGATCCGGTCTCGCCCTGCCACCATGTGCAGAGACCTTGATCTTTGACTCGGTCGCTCCCAAAATCTAACAAAATGGTTCCTGTATATTGATCAATGGTCCCATCAAGTTTCATGCAATATGGTCCAATAGCTTTTGAGTTCTAAATGACCATGACCTTGACCTTGAACTTTTACAGGGATGCTTCCAAAATTCCACCAGCAGGTCAGTGGACATTGACCAATTATTTCACCAAATTTCACGCAATTTGGTTGAACACTTTTTCAATATACAGGAACCATTTTTGTCAAGTCCATTTATAAATCAATAACTCAAAAAGTATTAAACCAAATCGTCTGAAACTTGGTGGGACGATTGTTCATTATCCAGTTACCAGTTTATTAGATTTTGGGAGAGAACGGGTCAAAGCAGCGGCGAATGTATGCGCTCTACTTAGTGTACGTAATCTGGTTACTCATGTGTAAGTGGCATATATAATTGTAGCCAAGTAAAGTATTTAAGAAGTACTTGGCTATAGAATCTAAGACTATAGCTAGCAAAGTCTACAGAGGCTGATGTTTGACCTTTCGATCAGTAATCGTACATAACAACTATGAACAAGACGTCTGCTGGTTACCTGGGGTCTGACCAAATGAAATTTTAGTACATATATTAAAGTGTTTTAAAACTAAAGTTCTGCGATAACAGCGTCTCTTAATTTTACAATGATTCGGTAAAATGAAGGAATTCTAATTTTGTTTTTGTTGGTGTGGGCTTTTGTCGGTGTGGACTTCTTTCGATGAGGGTTTTTGTAGCATGGGCTTTTGACGCTAGGGATTTTGTCCGTGTGGTGTGGGCTTTTGACGCTAGGGATTTTGCCGTGTGGTCTTTTGTCCTGGTCCTATCAGAGATATGTTACCGCCGAAGTCTAAGAGGAAACAGCATATTAAAATATTTCAGAGTAACTTAAATTTAAAAAGTTCCCCTCCACGCTAAATTAAAATGTCTTTACTTTGTAAAAACTAAAGTAAAAGAACATATCACAGTTAACGAAAAAGAAATCAATTAAGTTTTATTACTTCGTTATTAATATGCTATAAATAATCAATCTCAACCTTCACTCTCCGACTTTCTAATAGATTAAATAGAAGAACAAGGAGGGCTATTCACTTGCATTGTTGTATATTTAATGAAATTTATGTATTATTATAGGTATCTAAATTATTTTGGGATAATGTCATTAGGTGAAGGTATAAGTAGCCATTTATGGTATATCTATCAGCCTTGTTATTGATTTGAATTGTTCAGAAGTAATCCTTTCTTATTCTTTGTTAGAAAGTAGGAGGGTGGTGCAAAACCCACCTGAACAACTTAAAGCAAATATTATAATAAATATATTTATTATTTAGAAACAAATTTCATTGATTTGTAGTTTCATAACTAGTAACCTTATATTTATTGAATCGGAAAATACTTTTTTAGAGTTTACGAGACCTTTAAACAAAAACATACCTCCATTTGTAGCCATGAACGAACATTTATGCATACTGCAAAATGATGCACACCTCATTGCACTGAAGCCACTATGCACGTGAATAACGTCTTGGAATCCATAACCCAAAGATAAACCCAAGGTTTTCGTCTCGTAGACCAAAGCATCAGTTGGACATTCTATTAATGCACACAGCCAGTGTTCACTAGAAACAATGTGTATTGCAAAAACCAAAATCAGGGATGTACGAACTGACAAACTAAACCAGCCTATATCCATTTTGAGTACCTAGTTTCAATACAAAGATGTAAATAATATTATCTATATTCCTATCAACCGAAATTTGTAACCTGATGATACGAAAAAATTGGTGATGGATATATTCCATCCCGGTATATTCCACCCCGGTATATTTCACCCTGGTATATTCCACCCCGGTATATTTCACCCTGGTATATTCCACCCCGGTATATTCCACTTTAGGTATATTCCACTTTAGGTATATTCCACCCCGGTAAGTTCTACCCCATTTTATCAAATTTAACCCTTTTTTGCCAATCACAAGCTACTTATTTTTCACTGCACATGTGATAGGAAAGCAGGAAGAAAGGTTGTAGGAACGCACTTTATCGGTTTTATCTATCCTGTAGTTGTCTTTGGTGAATGGAAGAAAAGGGGTTGGCGTCCCTTGCTCCCCAAACTGTCGTAATTTGGATTAAGGTTTTTTTCCCCCATTTTTATTATTCTCTAACCGCTACTTACAGTTTTAGAGAATAGCTAGGTTTATGATCTTCAAATATGTGGTCTTAGATTTTGTATAAGGTAGGCTTGTCACTGATAGGTGACAGGTATAATTATGAAAATGATATGCTCTTCCATAAATATAACAATAATGACCAATAATTTTAATAATGATATGCTCTTCCATAAATATAACAATAATGACCTATAATTTTAATAATGATATGCTCTTCATCTACGATGTTTTAAATTTTTGTTTTGGTAAGGCTAGGCTTCGTTTACTATCACCTCTTCATTTTCCTCTTCCATCCGAGAGTCCAGCAACCAGTGCTGGTGTCTTTTGTAGTAAAATTCCTAGGTAGCTGAGTCTTTGACTCAGTAGATATTCTGCATACATGAGCCATGTCAACGATAAATGGTAGGTGATTTTTTATCATGGAGCCAATTTTATTTCACTGCTTCTTCTAGTCCATCTTTTTATTTAAAAAATTCTGACGTCATCGATATTCGATATGGCCATTGGTTTCGAAGTAGACGTTAAACCATCTACTAAAGTAAATAAATTGTTCACTGAAGTGAAATTTACCGGCATGGAATAAAGTTAAATAGGGTGGCAAATACCGGGGTGGAATTTACCTAGAACCGGAACATGTTAAAGAATGTTGCATGATGAATATTAGGAGAGCCGTTCTCAGAAAATGGGCTTCAAATCTCGCCTCCACTCTAAAATGTTTATAATTTTATTCATTATATCTAAAGTTATTGGTTATAGAGCTGCAAACCGTTGAAAATTAGGTTCAATAAGATAAAAAAAAAGTTTAATTTCATAGCTAATTCAAGCAATAGCAAGTCTGTAAGATATATAATATATGGCTACCTACACCGTTATCTAAATACCATAATCCTAACAAAAACTTTATTTACCTATAAAATCACCAAATACCTATTAACTGACGAAAATATTCAGTAACTTATTTGTTATTCTTTCACAAAGTAGGACAGTCAAGGCTGAATGTCAATATTTCTTATATAACAAATTTCAAAGCGAAAAATAGATCAAATCTTTTCTTTTAACTATTATAAGTTTTAAAATATCAACAATAGCATTTCTATAATAAAATTATGTAGAGTGGACGGGAACTTTAAAATAGTTATAGATCCAATATAGAATTTAAAATTTTTATTACACAGCAATACTAACATTGCTATGATTTCGCACACATTGATCACGTATTTCAACGAACATTCCAAATGTACAAGTCTTCAAAACTGGCTTGTGAAGTAGTAACCAACTGTTAATAGAGTTATAATGATCTAAGTCATTAGTATGTTTTTTATGTACATGCATTTATAATGTAAAGTACGTTGCCAAACTCTCAAAAAACGTCTCAGTCTGAAACGCTCAGTTTTTTTCACTGATGGTTCTAAAAGCTATACACTTTAGCATTTAACTGCATTATAGTATAAATTTGATATACTTAATTGTTTCAAAAGCTTGAAATTGTTTCAGTGTGATGCACTTTAGAGTCTTAGCATTCTAGTGTGATGCACTTAGAATAAGTCTATGCCGTATGGAATTTACACTTAGATGATTAGAGACATAAAAGTGCATTGTACTAAAAAACATATAAGTATATTTAAATTAAAAGTCATGCACTAAATATATCGGTTTTGGAGCTCGCTTAAATACGTGGACGTCTCGGATTTTTTTCTGAAGATACTTTGAAACAAATAAAAGTTAATAAATTAAATGACGTTAACTATAATTTCATCATTTACGTAGGAAAGTTACAAGTCGTTATCATCATTCAAATAAGAATAAGTTCTGAAGAAATTTTTAGCTACTAATTAAGTGTACATGACATTTATCATAATTAACGTCATCGATACAGTTTCAAGTCATATCTCCCTTTTCATAAAATTATACCTTCAATAGAAACTCTAATTTACTTTTTTAGACGATAAACTTCAATAATGACCTCTATCATTATTAACTTTATGAGTTGATTTACAGTGTTACACACGTTATAAAAACCATTGTGTATAAAGTCAAGTTACATGTGCATAATCAAATGAAACTTACTATTCATGTGCAGGTTAGATTTTTTTGGATCAACTTATAGAATAAAATAATTCGTATTAATAAATGTATACTAAATAATCGTGTTTTTTGGACAATGTGGAATTTAAACTAACATCATTTTTACAACTCATATAATTTATGATATATATTAATAATATTATAATATTAAATCATAAACTGTTTTATAAAACGATGTATATATATTTATTGATAGAAAATTGATGGTAATAAGTATTTTATCATTCTCTGTGCATGAGTTCGAATGATAACTGTTTGATGATAGCTGGAAACATCCCGAAACGTGTCTGTGACATGTATCATACCTGCAGCCTTGTGCGCGACACGTGCTTCGAAAGAGGCGGCGAACTTGTACCGCCACCTCGCGGAGAACTCTAACACTAGTCACCAAAGAATGGTTCAAGGACTAGACAGGATGTGTTGGAGACTGTTTTCAGCAGATCATTATTGTTTTAGTGTTCGCTATGCATGGTTGGAGTCAATTGATCAACAGTACAAAGGTTTCTATACCTATCGCCTAGATTGCCACTTCGCATTTTGTAAAAATAATTAGAAAATATTGTACAGTTTCTATTTACAAATATTTTAGTTTAAACGCGTATGCTTTCTGTATTTTTTCCATAATTTACTAAGAATTTTTTTGCTCAAATAAAAATATTTGTTCATAAAAACCTGCTAGACAAAGTCCAGTTTTGAAAGCGTGGTGGTTTTCCCTCCACGCAGCAGTGATCACTAGGCATGCAAAACTTCACACGAAAATAGGCCAAATGGTTAGGTACTGTCATGGGAACATGAACATTTTAAACTTCAGACAAAAGGATGGGATATTTTCAACCCTAAGCATGTCACTAAAACTGGTTATTAATTGTTATACATACGGAGGAAAAGGTTTATATATTTTTTTGAGAATTTGAACTGGTTATCGAAACCAAACGATTTTGCATTTATTGTAATCAATCAAGTAAACAAATTATTATTTTACATATTTATAAATAGATATTCGCTTACATCATTGACTTTATTATCATCAATTTAAGAATTTTGTATCAACTAATGTAGGTATATGAATATTTTAGTAATATTTCTATTGAGAGTGCAAAATGAGATTTATAAAACGTAATGTGTGTGAAATTTTACCTGGCTCAAATTTCTTTAAACAATCCAGCAATTTTAAGCAGTCGATAAGGAATATCTATACTAATAAGTTCCTTATTGTGTTTATTTATTTATTTATTTGGTGTCCGCTATTACGCGACGGGTATTAAACATGAAGAATGTAACTATGATACGCACAGGAATATATTGACTTGATATTTAAATATCCTGTTTCTATTCAATTTTTAAATGTATTTTATCTATAAAATAAATTAGACTATGCAGAAAATTTAAATTTAATTGAATTCATTAAAAGTAACGTAATAACGGGAAATAAATTGGTACGGGAAAGTACTCTAGTTATGTTATAATTCTCGCTTTTATTTAAAAGACGCTGATGGCTGTTTGTTTAAAGAAAAAAGTAGATGTACGAGAATGATTCATGAAATCGCGCTAGAGAAAATTTTAATCTTCTATTTCGATCTTTGCACTGTGACTCTAACATGACAACAAGTGATGTACTTCGTAATCTGTTTGTATATTAGTTCTCACAGCAATAACGATCACATAAATACCTTACTAACAAGCTAATGGCTGTGTTTAAGTGGCTGCCTAACCTCCGTCAAGCAGTTGATCGCACGCGTGTGGACGGATGTCTTGAACCATCGCCACGCTTCTGCAATTCAGTTAGAAGACACCAACCAACGACTGGAATTTCACAGTCTATTAGCAATTAAAGGGGAATATAAGCTAAGGAATTATGTAGTACTGGAAGAAGTCTTCTTCTTTGACATCATCACTACTTAGCCAGCTGTTTATATTAGGACATTATCAATGTTGGATATATAATATTTAGTGTGTTATTATTGAGTAACATTTGAAATTTTAATTCGAATGTATCTGAAGATTCTGAGCAAATATGTATTATTAGTATATACTGTTAAATGAGTATACACTGATTTAACACAATATTGTATTGTATTTCGTAAAATCGTTACGACTCTCAAAAAAAAAAAGAGCAAAACATATAACATAGACACGGATTTTAAAATACAATTCAATGAAACAAGGACAATTATTATCATATTTGTGTTGGCTATGAGCCTCCATGTAATAATTATATATATTAACCTTTTAAAATTTTCCTTCTATATTCTTGTTGGCTAATTAGCATTTTAAATTTCGTTATATGTTCTTGTTTGCTAATTAGCATTGTTAAATTTATTCCTTAGGCATTGATAGGCGAGTTTTTACGTTCTCCTTATTATTACCTAATGCCGTGACCACAATTAATTCAGTCTCTTTAATCTTTTCATACTGTAAACAAGTGCCTTAAATTCGTGCCATTGTGTTGATATTGTGAGAGGAAAATCTATACCATGTAAGTTGGTTAAAAATTTGCAAGATATAGGATTTATTTATAGCTAGTTTATTAAATAGTTAGTTCCTTATTTAGCTTTACTCGTAGGCCTAAAAACAGCACTAGGGTGACTTGCGAGTTGTCGGTCAGTTTCGCATCTTCGGTTGTGTGGGAGGGGGCGATTTTCTGATTGTTGTTTTGTGTCTGTTTGCTTGGTATCCGTGATACCTGTAGGTATCATGGATGCCAGGTGTGATGGCAGTTGTGGGTTCGTTTTTTCTTGTGTGACCGGTGGTGTGGGACTGGCCGATGATTCGTGATTTGCCCTAAGTGTAATTTCTAAAAAAAAAAAAAAATTGTTTGACCAGTTTTCATGTTTCATGTACTTTAACATATATTTATTTACTAAACTGCCTAAAATCTGTATAAGTAACCTAAAGATTTATCTTTGATGGCTGAATGTATCCATCAATTATTTATTTCATAGTAGTTATGTTTTCTGAATTATTTATTCCATAGTAGGTATTTTTTCCGAATTATTCAAGTCTATTTCCGTTATTGATTCTGTGTTATTGTCCGCAGATTACGTGCAAATATCTGGCTGTAACCATCTACCATGTCTTACCAGTGAATAAAAATTGTTGCTGATCAAGTTTCCAATCCCATGAAAATTTAAAACTCAGAACAAAGTAGTGTTCATAACTTAGGAGGGTAGAACCAGAACAGTAATATGGTGATTTGACCACATTCTACACAATGGCATCGGGTGGCGCAGATTTAAGAACTCGTAGTTTCAGTAAATTTTCTACTAAAGTTCTAGTAAATCATGTTGACAAGTACAGTAATCAATTGAATGAATTGCTAGATACAGATCCACACACTGCTGTAGATTCTGCAGAATTGAAAGCACTTTGTTTTAAAATAAAGGAAATAAAATCTTTGTACAATAAATATAGTAGAGAATTGTCAACCAAGTATTTAAAAGAAGCCGCCACAGAAGAGGCATATAAAGTTTCTTCTGAAAGACATAACTTGACTCTTGAATGTCAATCTATTATTGATATAGTCAATACATTGCTAGTAAATGCAGGAGATGGGGCAATGAGTAGTATATCCGTATCTACTTTCAAAATTCCCACATCAGAACCAAGTGAAAACTTTCCACCTCAGAAAGCCAAGGATGTGACTGCAGCAGAGAGAGTTGCGGATTATTTAAAAGCCACAAATAATCAAGAACCAGAATGTCCACAAGCCAATGCAGTAAGACCAAAGGAACCATTAAAATTAGCAAAGTCATCTCAAGGATTAAGTGGGATAGAAAAACTTGGGAATTTGGATCAAGTACCACACTATACTCCTTTTCAAGAAGGATACAATCTTGGTCCAAGAAATCTCTTCAACTTTCCTAAGGTTAAACAACCGGAAAGTATAGTGGGGAGAGAAAATAGGCCAGAGATACCACGTCCATTTCTGAATAACACCAGAAGTTCCTTCCCCCTATCTGGAACAGTTGACCCTAATCTTAACTACAACATGAGTCGATTGATGTTAACTCAAGATCTTTTTAAAAATTCCATTGGAATTTTTGATGGAACAGCTCACAGATTTTGGCACTGGATTGAGCAAATTCAAGCCAGAATCCAGTCTCTTAATTTGTCTAACACTGAGGTTCTAAGAGTGATGGAATCTCATACTTCTGGGCCCCCAAATGAAATGTTAATTAACTACATGTCTGGATCCGGTAGTATCTCGGATGACTACTTCAATGAGATTTGGGATACATTCGTGGAAAGATTTGGTTCCCAGTACAAAATAGCAGAGCAATTGATGGAAAAATTAAAAAAATTTCCAGTTATCAAAGGTCAAAATATCGGGAAACAATTAGAACAACTTCATGATCTTTGCAGAATAATATGTTTCAATATTCCTAATGCTCCTGAACTGGAGATTTTGAACCTTGCATCAGGAACAAGAACTCCACGTGAGAAATTGCCTCGTTTTCTTCAGGATAGATGGAGGACCAATGGTCAGAATTATGAAGATGAAAATGCCGGTCGTCATCCTCCATTCCATGTGTTTGTAGAGTTTCTGAAGAAAAATGCCAGGGAGCTATGTAATGCTAATTATGAACAGAGTCCTCCTTCTGAAAGGAGATTCACCAGAGCTTTGGTTACTCAAGCTGAAATAAGCTCTAATTCCTCATATAAAGAAGATAATCCTAATTTGAAATTCTGTCCCCTACACAATGCCTATAATCATTCCTTAGATGATTGTAAAGTTTTTTTGAAAATGTCTCATCAGGAGAAGAAGAAGAAGATAATGGAACTCCAAGTATGTTTCTTATGCTTTCAAGACCACATGATGAAGGATTGTGTAGCTGATGTAAGATGCGAGATATGTGAAGGTAAACATGCTACTTTAATGCATATAAACAATACCCGAAGACTAAACTTAGATCAAAAGGAGAAAGAAGTTTCCAATACTCATATACTCTGTACTGCTCAATGTGGAAATAAACTAAAAATGAAAAATTGTTCAAAAACAGTTTTAGTGGACATTTTTCTTGAAGATAAACCTCAAGATATTGTGAGAGGCTATGTTATAATAGATGATCAGTCTAATTGTACTCTGGCAGATCCAAAGCTCATGAAGAGTTTTGACAAAGAATTTCCTGAGGAAGAATATGCTCTTTCTTCAGTGAATAGTTTTGAAGTGGTTACAAAAAGTCATGTGATGCATGGTATCTGTGTGCGTGGGGTAAAAGAAGAAAAGATTATTAAATTGCCTCCCACATTTGTCAATGATAGCATACCAGATACAAGACACGAAGTGGCTAAACCAACAGATGTACTGAGACATAAACATATAGCACACCTAGCACACAAGTTCCCTAAGTATGAACCTAGAGCAGAGTTGCTCATGCTAATTGGACGGGATTGTGAAGAGGCCATGCAGACCAACTGTACAAGTTTGGGAACACCAGCTCCATTCGTTCATCACACTAGCCTTGGTTATGCTCTAGTTGGCGTGACTTCATCTCCAAGCAGAACACTGAATATGAATTCTATGTCTGTGAACCATTATCATAACCATGATCATTTTACCTTAAAGAAACTCTATCCAGATAGCAAATACGTTCCATTTGATCAAACTTTGGATTTATTTCAACGGTTTAAGGATGATAATTTGCCTGGATATTCACAGGAAGATCTACTTTTTCTAAAGATGATGAAGGAGAATGTAACAATAAACAAGAAAGGTCGTATAGAAGTACCAATTCCTTTAAAAGATGCAAACCCATTACCTGACAATAGACAAGCTGTTGAATTCAGAACCAAAGCTATGTTGAAAAAATTGAAAAAGACCCCTGAAAAGCTTCAGCAATGTAAAATTAGTATACAAAAAGACATTGATGCTGGCTACATAGAACAGGTGAAGGAAAGTGACGTTCCTTTACAAGGGTATTCATGGTGGCTTCCTATATTTCCAGTGAATCATCCTCGCAAGCCTGATACTCGATTGGTGTTTGATGCCTCTGCAAGATATGGAGGAACTAGTCTCAATGACAGAATCTTGACGGGACCTGACATCAATAATCCCTTAAGAGCAGTACTATTGCGATTCAGAGAAAAGAAAATCGGATTTGTGGCAGATATACAAGCCATGTTCAAGAACTTCATGATCCCAGAGGGTCAAAGAGATTTACTGAGGTTCTTCTGGTACCAAGACAATGATGAAAAGAAGAAGGTAACAGAGTACAGAGGCACCACACACATGTTTGGTTGCTCATCAAGTCCAGCTGTTGCCACTTACTGTCTCCGCTATGCTGCTGATCTAGAAGATAAAGTTAAGTACCCTCTTTCTAATAACTTTATTAAGAATAATATGTATGTTGATGATGGATTAGGGTGTGCTGATTCAATTAATGAGGCTATTGAAATTCTGAAATATGCAATATTGATCTTAAACAAATACGGCATTAGGTTGCACAAAATTCTTGCAAGCTCTGCAGAGGTACTTCTCGCTTTTCCAGAATCCGAGAGAACTCAGGGCTGCCACAAGTTGGAAATAACTGATGTTCTCCCTACACAGAGAACCCTCGGCATCCTCTGGCATTCAGAAGAAGATTCCTTCGTGATCAAAGTTGAATTACCCAATAGAAGGTTCACCAAGAGAGGAATACTCTCAGTCACCAACTCTTTGTTCGATCCACTGGGATTTGTCACTCCAGTAACTCTGACGGCTCGTTTAATTCAAAGACAAATACTCCCACCTAAGAAATATAGATCTGAAGAACTGGAGAGCTATGGGTGGGATGATGATCTGCCAGATAAATATCTGGATATGTGGGAAAATTGGAAAGGTTCTCTTTCAAACCTTTCCTATATCTCCATCCCAAGATGCTACGTACTGCAACAGTTTCAAGATGAGGAAAGAGAGTTGCACGTATTTGCTGATGCTTCTGATAATGCTATTGGGTACGTTATATACATGCGATCCGTTAATCAAGATGGCAGGGTGCATGTAGCTTTCGTCAGTGCTGGAACAAAAGTCGCCCCACAAGGAGCTACTACCATTCCACGACTGGAGCTGTGTGCAGCTATGCATGCTGCTGTAAACACTAATGAGGTATTGAATCAGTTAACTAGTAAACCAAAGGGGGTAACTTATTATTCGGACTCTCAAGTAGTTTTGGGTTACCTAAACAATACTCAGAGGAGATTCCAAAGATACGTTGCGAGGAGAATTGAGATGATTCTTCATACAACTTCTATCAAGCAATGGAAATACATAAACACTTCTGAAAATCCTGCAGACATTGCTTCCAGACCACACACACCAGAAGAGTTAAAGCAATCGAGATGGTTCAGTGGACCGTTATTCTTGTGCCGTGGTCAAGAACTCGAACCTTACAAACAGAACTTAGACAGTGCATTGCCTGAGGAACAGCCAGTTCCTACCACTTTGGTCACTAAAATGTGCATGACATCGAGTATTAATGAACTTTGCCTCAGATTGAACAACTGGACTAGAGTATTGAGAGTTGTCGTTCTTATTATCAGTTTAGCCAAGAGAATAGACGCTTGTAAGCAGAAAATAGGTATAAGTATTGCTCAAAGAAACCCACAAACTACGGAAATTGAAGCATCCCGCATTTTGGTAAGACTAGCTCAACGAGAATCTTACTTGGGTGCTCTCAAGTGTTTGCAAAGGGGTAAACATTTGCCAGAAAATCACTCCTTGGCTGATTTGTCACCCTTTTTAGATTCTGAAGGGTTACTGAGAGTGGGAGGGAGGATACATCACGCAGCTATACCAGCTGATCATAAGCATCCACTTCTTCTTCCGGAAAATCATCCAGTTACCTCTCTTATCATAGATAGTATTCACCGTGGTGTCTGTCACCAGGGTAGGCACCTTACCCACGGTGCGGTAAGACAAAATGGCTATCATATAGTTAATGGACGAAAAGTGGTAAAGAAGTTAATTGCTGACTGCTCTGCTTGCCACAAGTTGAGAGGCATTCCATTAAATCAGTTAATGGCTGATATCCCACCTGATCGGCTAGAGGAGTGCCCACCCTTTACCAACAGTGGATTGGATGTTTTCGGCCCCTTCTTTATTCACGAGGGCAAAAGTACAAGACGTAACGCTGCTACAAAGAAAGTTTGGGTGGTCATATTTGTTTGTCTCGTGTCTCGTTGCATACACGTGGAGCTACTACCTGGTATGGACACTTCTTCAATGAGAAACGCGATATTCAGATTCATGGCAATTAGAGGAGTTTGTAAGATATTCAGGAGTGATAACGGTAGTAACTTCGTGTCAACACAGAAGCAGATGCAAAAAGAGAAGTCTGTGAACATCAACCAGATTCAATCCGAACTGGAAGATAAGAACTGTGAATGGATTTTCAGTCCCCCAATGGCTAGCAATTTCTCTGGTGCCTGGGAGAGGAAAATTGGCAGCGTTCGTAGGGTATTTGAGGGTTCGATGTTGGCAATGAATGGCAGAAATTTAAGCAGAGATGAATTTCACACTCTACTGTTGGAAGTGTCTGCTATTGTGAACAATACTCCGTTGTGGGAGACGTCGACGCACCCTGACGACCCAGCCCCACTATGCCCTGCTGCATTGCTTACATTGCGAGAAGCTCCTAACCCCTCTACACTAGAATTCTCTGAGTCTGACTTACTTCAATATGGGAAAATGCGATGGAGAAGGGTACAATATCTTGCCCAGCAGTTCTGGGTAAGATATAGAAGAGACTATTTGCACACGCTTCAACGACGGCACAAATGGCGCACACGGACACCATGTATTGCATCTGGAGATGTAGTGCTTGTTTGTAACAAGACCGAAAAAAGGAACTTCTGGCCAATGGCGAGAGTGGTGGAAGTAGTCCGTAGTAAAGATAACCTTGTCAGAAAGGTTTACATCAAGATACCTGGGAAGAATGAGTTGCTACTGAGATCTATTCATCAATTGATATTGGTGACGAAGGGGGAGAGTCATGGGGATTGTAAAATTTGAGCTGAATTTTAAGTGGGGAGTGTGTTGGCTATGAGCCTCCATGTAATAATTATATATATTAACCTTTTAAAATTTTCCTTCTATATTCTTGTTGGCTAATTAGCATTTTAAATTTCGTTATATGTTCTTGTTTGCTAATTAGCATTGTTAAATTTATTCCTTAGGCATTGATAGGCGAGTTTTTACGTTCTCCTTATTATTACCTAATGCCGTGACCACAATTAATTCAGTCTCTTTAATCTTTTCATACTGTAAACAAGTGCCTTAAATTCGTGCCATTGTGTTGATATTGTGAGAGGAAAATCTATACCATGTAAGTTGGTTAAAAATTTGCAAGATATAGGATTTATTTATAGCTAGTTTATTAAATAGTTAGTTCCTTATTTATCTTTACTCGTAGGCCTAAAAACAGCACTAGGGTGACTTGCGAGTTGTCGGTCAGTTTCGCATCTTCGGTTGTGTGGGAGGGGGCGATTTTCTGATTGTTGTTTTGTGTCTGTTTGCTTGGTATCCGTGATACCTGTAGGTATCATGGATGCCAGGTGTGATGGCAGTTGTGGGTTCGTTTTTTCTTGTGTGACCGGTGGTGTGGGACTGGCCGATGATTCGTGATTTGCCCTAAGTGTAATTTCTAAAAAAAAAAAAAATTGTTTGACCAGTTTTCATGTTTCATGTACTTTAACATATATTTATTTACTAAACTGCCTAAAATCTGTATAAGTAACCTAAAGATTTATCTTTGATGGCTGAATGTATCCATCAATTATTTATTTCATAGTAGTTATGTTTTCTGAATTATTTATTCCATAGTAGGTATTTTTTCCGAATTATTCAAGTCTATTTCCGTTATTGATTCTGTGTTATTGTCCGCAGATTACGTGCAAATATCTGGCTGTAACCATCTACCATGTCTTACCAGTGAATAAAAATTGTTGCTGATCAAGTTTCCAATCCCATGAAAATTTAAAACTCAGAACAAAGTAGTGTTCATAACTTAGGAGGGTAGAACCAGAACAATATTCAATAATTGAAAGTTTATTCAACTTCATAGGATTTAATTTCTCGGTACATTATAAAATAATAAATTATTTAAAAATGAATATATTTTCACTATGTATGTAATAAATGTCTATATTTAGATTGGGAATGTCATATGTAAAGTTATTTGAATATCTCTTTTACTTGAATCAATTTGTCAATGTCACGTATTTCTGTTGATTCTATTAATACTCTCCAAACAGTATTCCATTAACCAACAGTCCGAACAGGAGTGATGATCCGTTAACAGGAGAACAAACAACAGTCACATACAGCACTCTGGTAAAATATCTAGTAACGCGTGTGCCTAACATGAAGATCAGTTGTGCCACGTGACATGGAAGTAACGGGTTCACAGTTATCATTCTACCTATCTATATACTTATACAAACTATATTCATCTACTTGTTTGTATGTTTGGAACTGAAGTAATGAGGATGAATTTAAAGGCTATTCTCTAGTTAAAATGAACTCTATGAGAGCAAAATGGAAGAGATACAGTATCATAGATACTGTATCTCTAGTAAACTAGATACGGTAGCTATAGTACACTAGATACGGTAGCAATAGTAAACTAGATTCAGTAGATATAGTAAACTAGATACGGTACCTATAGTAAACTAGATACTGTAGCTATAGTATTACTATTCTAGATACGGTAGCTATAGTATCCTAGATATGGTAGCTATAGTAAACTAGATACAGTAGCTATAGTATCCTAGATAGTGTAGCTAGCTATAGTATCCTAGATACGGTAGCTATAGTAAACAAGGTACGGTAGCTATTGTATCCTAGATACAGTAGCTAGCTATAATATCCTAGATACGGTAGCTATAGAATCCTTTATACGGTAGTTATAGTATCCCAGATACGGTAGCTATAGTATCCTAGATACGGTAGCTATAGTATCGTAGATACCGTAGCTAGCTATAGTATCCTAGATACGGTAACTAACTACAGTATCCTAGATACGGTAGCTATATTATCTTGTATATATACGATCAGACTATAAATTACCATATACCAAATTTAGTTTTATACGGGGCAAAAAAAAACTCAATTAATTGATATAGAATGAATATAATATTATATTCAAATAATCTAGTTGTTAATTGATTTAAAAAATATCTATATAAGTTGATTCAATGGTCACAGACTGTCTATTATTTTTTATAGTATTCACTGATATTAGTTATTATTACCACATTATGGTTTGTCACTAGTGTGACCAGTAAGTACATTACCGCTCTGAGAAATGCATCACACAATATATAACTCGTTTGCGACAACATTGACTCAAATAGAGCTACTTTTCAGGAGAGGCATTTTAAAACCCTCTCAATAGTGTGTATAGCCCCGAAAACACAATAGGTGCAACATTTTTTGAAACATCGAATAGGCCTCTAAAGTTTAAAGAAGTAGAAATAATTACAGTTAAATTTCATCGAAAATAATTTAAACTTGTATATACATATCGTTATAGGACATTTTAATTAGTATATTAAGCGGTCATATTTTGAACTAAACTTATGAATTTTTTACTAGAAATTAAGCGGTTGAAGATGAAGATGTACGTCTGTATGTGGATAACTCGAAAATACATTTTTTTGAGTTATATTTTCAATTGAACAGAAATATACATTATTGAAAAAAGTTATTTTCCATAAGGTTAAATTTATAATAAGTTTATTAATATAATAACCTTCTTAAATAATTTTATATAGTTTTTTAACCCTATCTAGTATACCGAGTCAAAAACCTTGCGTAACGTACGTAAATACTTTTCACGATGTTCATGTTTCAAGCGTGACGTCATCACGGTACCATTTCCAACAAAAGCCTCATGACAAATTACGAGCTGTGTCCCAAAAAAAGGACATCAATCTGTGTATGGAGTCATCAGTTGGTCATTAGGAGGGCAATAAAATCTAGTGGCTTTGTGAAGCTGCCGGCAGAGGGCACATTATTGCCAAACACTTCAATACAATTAGTTTTTTATTCAGTAGGTGTCAGTCACTACATGGGGTAGAGGGTGACGATCATCTGGATGCTAGAAGAGAACTGGAAAAGACTGCATTTATAAAAGTAGAACTGGAAAAGACTGTATTTATAAAAGTAGAACTGGGAATGACTGTATTTATAAAAGTAGAACTGGGAAAAACTGCATTTATAAAAGTAGAACTGGAAAAGACTGTATTTATAAAAGTAGAACTGGGAATGACTGTATTTATAAAAGTAGAACTGGGAAAAACTGCATTTATAAAAGTAGAACTGGAATAGACTGCATTTATAAAAGCAGAACTGGGAAAGACTGTATTTATAAAAGTAGAACTGGGAAAGACTGCATTTATAAAAGTAGAACTGGGAAAGACTGTATTTATAAAAGTAGAACTGGGAAAGACTGTATTTATAAAAGTAGAACTGGGAAAGACTGTATTTATAAAAGTAGAACTGGGAAAGACTGCATTTATAAAAGTAGAACTGGGAAAGACTGCATTTATAAAAGTAGAACTGGGAAAGACTGTATTTATAAAAGTAGAACTGGGAAAGACTGTATTTATAAAAGTAGAACTGGGAAAGACTGTATCTATAAAAGTAGAACTATGAAAGACTGTATTTATAAAAATAGAACTGGAAAAGACTGCATTTATTGAAGTAGAAATGGGAAAGACTGTATTTATAAAAATAGAACTGGAAATGATCTCCATCTAGGTATATTTTATATTACATATGGTATTATTATAAAATTGAATAAAATTCAACATCATTTCATGATATAATAAA
>CANNZV010004367.1:0-10799 GCA_947561585.1 Caprella mutica | reverse complement strand
ATATGGCGTATGCTCTATGTTAAATTGTTTTGATTACTCCAACTTTGTAGCGGTATGGAGCTAGGCCCTTAAAATTAATGCAGTCAAAAAAGTCAAAAAAGAAGATAAAAACTGCAGATATCCTCCCACTTATGAGCATCCTCCATAGATCCACCAACAAATCCGAGCTACAACTTGCAGAAGCATTATTCATCAAAAACGAAAAACCACCCATCAATAACAAGAACGAAGGCGATACAAGAATTCTACATATATTTTAACAAACATCGCCTACCTGATCCTAAAAATGTCATTTCTTACTCCTCTTTCAGTCATTTAAACTTTCACCATCATACAGTTAACATGTGTCCCTTGTACTCAGTTCCATATTGTTTAGTTTGCATTTTTTATTAGTCATTCTATATTATAGTATTTTTTTTTCTCTCTCTGTCATTCTTTCTATTTTACAGTATGTGATTCACTTTCTTTTCTCCTCTATAATATAGTTTTCATTAAGTCAGCTCTCATATTACCGATCAATTTATATTACCGATCAATCCATATTACCGATCAATCCATATTACCGATCACTTCATATTACCGTACAATCTATATTATCATTTTTTTTCTCTTTACTTTATATTTTTTATTTTCCATATTCAATCCTGAAATAACTCAATAATTTAGTAAATTCATTCATTAACTATATATTAAACTCTTCATGTTATTTCAGATAAATGTTTTTAGCCTGATGATGAAAAAAGTATTTTTTCGAAACGTTGCAACATTTTAACTCTTGTCATTTTTATTTTTTTAATAAAAATCTGAAATGCCCACTCAAAAGTTTTTAACCATCTGGTTGTCGAAAATTATTCTAAAAATTTCAACTAATGAAATTAAACACCTATTCAGAAACTTGGAAAAAGCATCCATAAAATTAGTAACTCTAAAGGCTCATCAAAATTTACTGATATAAACACCCAATTATCATTGTGGCTTTCGATAATTTTTTCTATATCTTTGAGTGTGGGATTTCTCGTCTTGTGTGCCTGTAACTTTTATTCCTTCTGTCCTATATTCTAACACTGATTAGAACACTGAAACAAAGTGTAAAAAAAAACTGAACCTTTCTATATCGAATTTTCCTTTCTGTGTCAGGATTATATGTGAGTGTCGCTACCCCGTAATATTGATTATTTTTATTTTATTTGTTTACAACTGTTCATTTTCAAAATATTTATATAACTACTATGTATTATACTGCATTTTTATCACAAATTATATAGTTTTCTTTAATTTCTAATTAATTTCACCTAAAAAATAATTTTACATTATGTAAATAAAACTATCATTTTCCTTACTTTTTCAATTTGCATATTTAATTCTCAAATCATAAATATATTCTAATTGTAGCTTTTCAATCTATTTCAATGCACTACATTGCTCAGGTTTAGATCTTCATCTGGTGGTGTACGGTTCACTAGTGTGCGCGCTCTTCGTGATGAATTGCCTAATGCTCTACACTTTTGATAAGTGTAGTTTGGTTTGTATAGTGCTTTCATGGTTTGTATAGTGCTTTCATGGTTTGTATAGTGCTTACATGGTTTGTATAGTGCTTTCATGGTTTGTATAGTGCTTTCATGGTTTGTATAGTGTTTACATGGTTTGTATAGTGTTTACATGGTTTGTATAGTGCTTACATGGTTTGTATAGTGCTTTCATGGTTTGTATAGTGCTTTCATGGTTTGTATAGTGCTTTCATGGTTTGTATAGTGCTTTCATGGTTTGTATAGTGCTTTCATGGTTTGTATAGTGTTTACATGGTTTGTATAGTGCTTACATGGTTTGTATAGTGCTTTCATGGTTTGTATAGTGCTTTCATGGTTTGTATAGTGCTTTCATGGTTTGTATAGTGTTTACATGGTTTGTATAGTGCTTACATGGTTTGTATAGTGCCTATTTTAAACGGATTATAGCTATTTTCTAATTCATATTTTGTTATTAGAAAAACCTTACTTAAAATTAATTATTAAATGTTCTCTTGTGAAAACTACTTATCATAATATACTAACAGTTAAGCTTTATAGAATGCATATTTTTCGTGACTGTTAATAAGATTCTGAATTTAAATCTTTACGTACACGAAACTATTGAATAGACACCGTTACATTGGTACTTGTACCTAATTGTGACATTTTTAATATGTTCAACCGTAACAGTCCAGGTTGATGACTAATGCTAGGGCTACAAGGCCCTACTTTTTGACAACTTTCAAGATTCTATAATTTAAATTTTCTATGAATCTATTGAATAGTTACAGGTACTTAATTGTTAATAAGTTCTCGATGGTTGCAAGAAAAAGCAGATAAAAGATAAATCTGTGACATCTGGTCAAAATAAAAATATGAACTTGAATTCTAGAAAATTTATTATGTCTACAAAATGTACAGAATTTGAATAGGGTCACGCAGGTAGTGGCCCTTTAATTTTGGCCATCTCAAGAGAGCCTCTAAAACATTCTGAATTGAAATTACATTAAAATGTTGCAGAGCAATCAAATAAGCGCAGTGCATGCTATAATTTATTAATTTAAGTTCTTAATTTAACAAATGCAAATGAATCGTACCAATAAAATTCGATGTCATCACGAATATATATTCAGTTAGTTATCCTTTTGATAGTTGTTTGAAGCAATTCCATGCGTATATGTATATTAAAAAGTTTAATTCCATTGATTGTTTGGCAACACTGGACACTACACAGATGCGTTTATTCTTTTTTTGTATCGCGCAGTAGCCATACAAAGCCTTAAATAACTTTTAAAATGAAACAAAATACTTTTTCCACTACTTCAAATCTCTTTAGCAGGCTTCAGTGACAATTTCATCACCTCTTAAACGGTGGCGGTGTTGGTTCTATCGCGCAGTGAGCGATCACAATTTCGTGGCGCTCGCCAAGACATTTTTCGCTATTAGAGAGAAAAGGGGCGGAGTTAGAGAGAAAAATAACAAAACTGTGGCGACCGCCATAGCGAGCGCCACAGTGTAATACGGGCTTAAGGTACATAACGAACCCGATGGCATCATCGGATGCATCAGCGAAGCAATGAATTTCTCTTTTTATTACTTTACCGAAACTAGCGGGCTTGTAACAGCGTGGGATTTGAAGCAATCGAGTATCTTGCAATGAACTCATCCATGAACTCCATTCGGAGAAATATTGCCGGAGCAATTGGTCATCCAAGTCACAAGCTTCAAGTTCAGGAGTCAAAAGATCTTTAGAAGGAATGATCTTTCGTTGCAGCAGTCTACCTTTCAATGTTGTTGGACTGACGAGCCCAATAGGATCATAGACCGAACTAGTTACAGCTAGTATTCCTCTCTTTGTGAAAGGTCTGGATGGCACAATAGGTGAGAGTGAGAGGGTGTCTGACGATGGAGACCAAACGACTCCAAGACTCTTATTTTGATCGGACTCTGAAGACGGTTCGAGCTGAGCTGCTGAAGCGGAGAGCTCTGTGTTGGGGAACGCATTCAAAACTTCCTTGTGAGAAGACATAATCTTATGAAGTCGTATGTTGTATTTTTCTAACACTTCTGACGATGGAGACCAAACGACTCCAAGACTCTTATTTTGATCGGACTCTGAAGACGTGTCGAGCTGAGCTGCTGAAGCGGAGAGCTCTGTGTTGGGGAACGCATTCAAAACTTCCTTGTGAGAAGACATAATCGTATGAAGTAGTATGTTGTATTTTTCTAACACTTCTTTTGCCTGAAAAATAACTTCAATAGCCTTAGATGTGCTTTCAGAGCTGTACAATGCATCATCAACGTAGAAATGGTTTCTGATGAAGTCACACACGTCAGTCTTTTCTTGAAGTTCCGGAGATAGAGTGGTGTACTTTAGAGCAAAACTAGCAATTGCAGGCGAGGGTTTGTTCCCAAATACATGCACTAACGCTCTGTAAGCGATTATATCTTCACTGGGGTTATTGTTACGGAACCCAAAAAATCGCAACATGTCGATGTGTTTCGGATCGACGTAAAAGGATTGGAACATTCACTCTATATCAGCATTCACAGCAACCTCTTCTAAACGGAACCTGAGTAGCACTCCTAGAAGAGAGTTGTTGAGGTCTGGCCCCTGCAACAATGCATGATTGAGGCTAATTCTTTCCAAACATAATGAGGAGACAAACACAAGTCGAGTTTTCTGTTTCTCTTCGTTGTGAACAGTGAAAATTGGGATATAATTTATGGGGTTTGGCCTCTTGAAGTTGCTGATGGGGAGTTGTTCTACATGGCCAGCCTTTAAATAACTGTCGAACACCTTGAGAGATTCTTGTATCTTAATGGGCGATCGTTTGAGACGATCCAAGGTATTCTTTGTTCTGTGATAAACGGTAGCTCCATTGTCTGGTAAGACAACATCTTCTTTGAGTGGTAGAGGAAGCTGCAGATTGCCCAATCTGTTGACTGATATGCCGTTTTCTATAATCTCTTGGAACTTTCTATCCTCTCGAGATAAACCTTGTAAATCATCATCAATGTGGAGCTTGAATGGTAATGAATAATCTGTAGTTTGCTTACAGGGAGGAGCGAACGTTATCTTCACAGATGTAGTCACAGGAGACAACTGAAGTTCGTAATGCTTGAACTTCAAATACAGAGTTGCAAGAGTCGTTGAGATACGTAGGACCAACAAGAGCATATCCCAACGGAGTTTCATGGATGAATGGAGCTCGATAACCGAATGCTCTAGTCCGCATAAATTCACCGGAGTTAGCACCTAACAAGATCAAAACCTCTTCTGAAGCAAACAAAGTACTAAAACAATTAGCAAACCGTCGAATGTGTGGATGTGCAGCTACAATGCAAGGTGTTGCTGCTTCATTCTTGTTGTTGGGAAGATTAGGATTAGTAAGCAGTTGGGGAAGACTAAGCCAATTTGAACGATTAATACCCCTAATTTTTAAATCCGAAACAAGAGAGCCCGAAATTGTTCGCTTACCAGTCAATGTAGAAAGAATATAATCGGTTTGCAATGGTTTTAAATTAAAGTAACTGATTACTTTGGGGTCACAAAAGGAGGTATTACTCTGCTCGTCAATGATACATAAACCTCAAAGAGATTTCATTTGGTCTTGAACTGTCAACTCTATTCGGATGGTTTTGGATCAAATTTTAGATAATTTATCTGACCCACAGAGAACTGTACAAGAGTTCCTAGCTTCAAAATTACTATTCCTATCACCTTGGTAATGATTGTCAGAGGAATACCTTGAGCGTTTATTAAAGTTAGAAGATTGTTCATCAGAATAGTCGTTGTGCATCACATTAACATGAGTGCGATCACACTTATTACATTTAATCTTAGATTTATTAGGGCATTTATTAGCAAAATGATTATCTAGACACGAGAAACATAACTTATTACTAATAACAAATTGTTTACGATCAGAATATGGTAGTCTAGAAAATGCTTTACAGTCCACAATTGAATGACCTGAGTTGTTATGGTAACTGCAGAAAGGTTTAGAAGAAGCATCAGATGCTGAAGTTTCATCAACTGTTACTAGAGCACGAATGTTTCTAATCGTAGAAGATCTAGTACTATTACTATTTACAAATGAGGGGTGGCTCACATCTCGTAAAAACTGTTCAAGGAATTCAATGAAGAGGCCAAAATCAGGATTGAAACCAGTCTGCTCTTCATGTTTAAGATATCGTGATCTCCACTTTGACTGAAAACTATCAGGAAGTTTTTCCCATACAGACTTCATACCATAAGATAAATTGAAAATACCTAATTCAGGACAATTGCATATATTTGTATGAATAATCTTACACAAATCAAGAAGATCTTCTAATTTAGTACTGTCATTTTGATTTTTAATGGGAGGTACGTTACTTATCTTACTAATAAGACCTTCAGCGATACGGTTAGGAGTGGCAAACCACTTTTCCAGATTTACCCAGATGTCATGTAGCGTTGCATCTGGATTGGCAATACCTGCTGAGATGAAGTTTTGGACCATGTTCTTGGGACGCTTATCCGAGTTTGCCAGAATTATTTGGATAGCATCTGTTAAGTGATATGTTTCTTATATATTATTTCATATATTAACTATTATTCATTATTATTAAGTGATTCATTATATAGCAAAGGGTATTCGTATTTGATCACGTATGCATAATTGTCAGTTCATAAGATACAGTCATAGAGTAAACCAGTGTGTTACCCCTGTGTCTCATTCTCCTGTGTCACTCATACCTTTAACAAATAACTTAATATGGTGGCAGCTGATTTAAATCTTTCAGAGTTATAAAAAAGGTGAATCAGTAACTGAACAAAGAGAAAGAAAAGAACTAACTGAACAAATAAGTGATACAGAAGAAACAAGCGAAGCAGCAAGTAACCAGACTTCTGCGATGTTGCCAAAAGTTTTGCCTCCAGCACGTTTATCTTTGAGTGAGAATTCACAAAGAAGCTGGAAGTTATTTAAACAAAGATGGCAGAGTTATGCAGCCTTAAGTGATCTAGATAGGCAACCGTTACCTAAACAAAAAGCATTGTTTATACAAATTCTAGATGATGATGCTCTTGAAGTTTATAATAGTTTTTCAATAGCAACGACAGTCCAATGCGCAGTGTAATTGAAGCGTTTTACAACCACATAATAGGAAGAACGAACGTTACGTACGAGAGATATAAATTTAACAAAAGGCAACAAGAAGAAGGTGAAACTCTTGAGAATTTCATCGCAGACCTTCAGAGACTAATTAAGAAGTGTGATTATTGCGAAAATTGCCGTGATTCGATTCTTAAAGACAAAATAGTTTTAGGTGTTAGGAACGCCGAATTACAAAGAGAACTTTTCAAGGTGACAGATTTAACCTTGACGCGAGCCATTGAGATATCCAAAGCAAGTGAATGCGCAGTAATTCAAAACAAAGAGCTTCGTGGTGAGAAACAAAATAAAAACTTCGTTTAAGAGCAATTCAACGGTAAATAAAAGAGAAGGCAGATATTGTGGAACGAAGCACGCTTTTAAGAAGGAATTATGCCCAGCTTATCAGAAGACTTGCAATTTATGTAAGAAAAAGAACCATTTCTCTAAATGCTGCAAAACGGAGAAGAAAGAAGAAACTCACAGAAGAAGAAGAACAACAGTAAACTACCTAGAAGAACATGAAGATGACAGCGACAGCCAATCCAACGTGGAGTGGATAAGCAACATAAATAAGGAAACGAAATCAAGCAAAGAAATAAAATGCGCGTTACTTATTAACAATGAGAAAGTAAATTTTCAAGTAGATAGTGGAGCGTCAGTGAACACAATACCTGAAGAATTTGTGAATGACTATGAAATAACGAGTACAACACTTAGTTCTTGGAACAATGAAAAATATAAACCTATTGGTGACTGTAGACTTATTTTGAAAAACCCTAAAAATAATAAGAGATACATATAATGTGAAATTTTTAGTGTGTAATAAAGATCTAACTCCGATATTAGGACTGAATACTAGCACCCAAATGAAAATGCTTACGAATATTGAAAATTACAGTGAAGTGTTTAGTGATACATTAGGAACAATCGAAAGTGAGCAGAAATTGAAAATAAGAGAAAATGTAGTGCCAGTTGTAATGCCGTGTCGAGGTATATCCTTTGCAGTGAAACCAAAACTAAAAGAAGAACTAGATAGACTACAGAAAATGAACGTAATCAAGAAAGTGGATGAACCAACAGATTGGGTAAGCCAGATAGTTGTAGTGCCAAAGCAAGATGGCAATATACGAATCTGTATTGACCCAAAGGAACTCAATAAAGCGTTAATGAGAGAACATTATCCCAAGTAACAATTTATGTTCGGAGAACCTCTCGTGGAATTCCTCATCGCATATCCTCTGTATGTCAGGTGCGGAGTTTGAAAGGTGTTCCGTTTTTGTAAAGTGCGGAGGAACTCCTCTCAGGAACCAACCCGGTGTTCCGCGAAGGATATGTAATGTTCGGAGAGGATGTGATAGGGATGTTCGATACTGTTCGTTAGGATACAAATGGAACATCCAGAGGAGTTCTGAATTGCAATAATTATTATTTTGGATGGTCAGTTGCTTACTAGGTTTTAAAGACTACATATTATAGTGAGTGAGGTAAAGAAAGTTGTGGTGAAGAGATCACTTTATTTAAATATATGCATGAATGATAACGTAATTGAATAAATATTAAACATGATAACTATCATTTAATGTAGCTAAATAACGAAGATTGAGAGTAAACTTTCACAAAGCCTATGAACCTACCAGATTTCGGATAAAAATTCTGATTCAATTTTCAAGCTTTATGAATATAGCTATGGAGTAAGAGTTAAGTAAGAGAACAAATGATTTGGTTATTACTGTAATATAAAGATAAATAACATCTCTAATTCATAAATAAAAACTAAGAAAGAGGAGAGGCAGGGATCTACAGAACCTGGTCTGGATTCTTCTTGAAAGGAAAAACTGTCTCTCTCACTCCATTTACGTAGTTTTTGTTGTTGTAACTCTTCATTGGAGGAACATGTCTTAAATAAGTAAGTGAATTAATAGTTAATATAATGATATTAGTTATAGTTAGATAATAATCAGAACAGCAATGATCACCGAGAGACTTCAAATCATAAAGTCTAAATTTCAGGATTAAAAGATGGGGGTACGGTCAAGAGCCCCTCCCCCCCTCCCCGGTCTAGAGCCCCCCCTCCGGTCACGAGCCCTCTAGGTCATAAGCCCCCCTCCATGTTTTTTTAATTCTTATTTACCTAGTTAAACAAATGAAGAACTACTTAGATAGAAATAACTGAGAGTTGCTAATGTAGTTTGTTGTATCCGCTAGTTTGTTGTACTGCACACTTCATCATTGTATAATGACCTGGCAGGGGGGTAAAACTCCTGAGTTATGAAGTTTTTTTTTATGAAGCACCCAAGTAATGAAGGACCTAAATTATGAAATGCACCTCACTTATGAAGTAGTTTTCTTTGTTTAAATCATAGAGAACTATAGTTCTTGAGGTATAACTATACCTTTTCCAAATCAAGTTGGCAGATTTGAAAAATGAATTGGCACAAGTGAAAGTCATATTGCAGAAGTTAAAATGAAAAATGCAAGTATGACAAGCAATTACAAAATTAAGTGTTTTTTTAATGAAAATTACCACTTTAATACAATAGTGGGTTATTGTAATCTTCTCCATTAGAATAAGATAGAGTATTATAAGATAATACTCTATTATAGAATGATACTCTATTATAGGATAATACTCTATTATAGAATGATACTCTATTATAGGATAATACTCTATTATAGAATAATACTCTATTATGAGATAATACCCAATTATAGGGTAATAGCCCATTGTAGGATGATACCCAATAATTATTATATAGGTTGATTCTCAAATATAGGATACCACCTATAATTGTGTATTATCCTATAATGAGTATTATAATATGAAAATGTAAATCAGGAAGGCAAAGATTTACTATACAATTTAGGTTATCAATAAATCGGATATATTGAGTATAAACTGTGTCCAGAGGTGGGCGCAGCGCCGCTACTTGTAGCACGCGCTAATAGCGAAGGTTCTTTTTGTATAGCGGCAGCGCCGCTACTTTTTTGCTAATGTAGCGGTAGCGGCAGCGCCGCTCCTTTTTTCAGAAGCGCTAGAGGTTTTTCGCGCTACAGCGCTGCCGCTTCTTTTAAAATAAAAAATGTTATAGTTATTTGAGGAATCTAGATAAAAGTCTATACAAGTGCGCGACCCAAGATAGCTAATCAGTTGTAAGTGATTTTCAGACAAATCTGCGCAGATCGACCCACTGATATTAGATTATTATGGTGGGCAATGATAGAATATTATGGTGGGCAATGATATATTATTTTGGTTGGCAATGATAGATTATTATAGTAGGCAATGATATATTAGTATGTTGGGCTATGAAAGATTATTATGGTGGGCGATGAATGGAAGATTATGGTGGGCAAGGTAAGATTATGGTGGCCAATGGAAGATTATGGTGGGCAATGAAATATTATGGTGGGTAATGAAATATTATGGTGGACAATGAAAGATTATGGTGGACAATGAAAGATTATGGTGGGCAATGAAAGATTATAGTAGGCAATGAAAGATTACGTGGACAATGAAAGATTATGGTGGGCAATGAAATATTATGGTGGGTAATGATAGATTATGGTGGACAATGAAAGATTATGGTGGACAATGAAAGATTATGGCGAGCAATGAAAGATTATAGTGGGCAATGAAAGATTAGGGTGGACAATGAAAGATTATGGTGGGCAATGAAGGATTATGGTGGAAAATGAAGGATTAGGGGGGATAATGAAAGATCATGGTGGACTATGAAAGATTATGGTGGACAATGAAAGATTATGGCGAGCAATGAAAGATAAAGGCGGGCAATGAAAGATTATGGTGGGCAATGAAGGATTATGGTGGGCAATGAAGGATTATGGTGGAAAATGAAGGATTAGGGGGGATAATGAAAGATCATGTTGGGCAATGAAAGATTATGGTGGGCAATAAAGGATTATGGTGGGCAATAGTGTATTATGGTGGGAAATGAAAGATTATAGGTAGTGGCAATGAGAGATTATGATGAGCCCATCATAATCTCTCATAAATTATACAAATGTTTTTTATATTTTAAAACGCAATTAAAATCGTGACATTTTTCTTGCAACCAACCAACAGACAAAGACACAAAATGTGAGGTATCTGAATGATAAAATATTTAATTTAACTTACATCAAATTC
>CANNZV010004366.1:0-42333 GCA_947561585.1 Caprella mutica | reverse complement strand
ATATATGTCCTATATCACTATATATGTCCCTATATCATTATATATGTCCCTATATCATTATATATGTCCCTATATCATTATATATGTCCCTATATCACTATATATGACCCTATATCACTATATATGTCCCTATATCATTATATATGTCCCTATATCACTATATATGTCCCTATATCACTGTATATGTCCCTATATCACTATATATGTCCTTATATCATTATATATGTCCCTATATCACTATATATGTCCCTATATCACTATATATGTCCCTATATCATTATATATGTCCCTATATCACTATATATGTCCCTATATCATTATATATGTCCCTATATCATTATATATGTCCCTATATCACTATATATGTCCCTATATCACTATATATGTCCCTATATCACTATATATGTCCCTATATCACTATATATGTCCCTATATCACTATATATGTCCCTATATCACTCTATATGTCCCTATATCACTCTATATGTCCCTATATCACTGTATATGTCCCTATATCACTATATAGTCCCTATATCACTATATATGTCCCTATATCACTATATATGTCCCTATATCACTATATATGTCCCTATATCACTATATATGTCCCTATATCACTATATATGTCCCTATATCACTATATATGTCCCTATATCACTCTATATGTCCCTATATCACTGTATATGTCCCTATATCACTATATATGTCCCTATATCACTATATATGTCCCTATATCACTATATATGTCCCTATATCACTATATATGTCCCTATATCACTATATATGTCCCTATATCACTATATATGTCCCTATATCACTATATATGTCCCTATATCACTATATATGTCCCTATATCACTCTATATGTCCCTATATCACTGTATATGTCCCTATATCACTATATATGTCCCTATATCACTATATATGTCCCTATATCACTATATATGTCCCTATATCACTATATATGTCCCTATATCACTATATATGTCCCTATATCACTATATATGTCCCTATATCACTATATATGTCCCTATATCACTATATATGTCCCTATATCACTATATATATGTCTCTATATCACTATATATATGTCTCTATATCACTATATATGTCCCTATATCACTATATATGTCCCTATATCACTATATATGTCCCTATATCACTATATATGTCCCTATATCACTATATATGTCCCTATATCACTGTATATGTCCCTATATCACTGTATATGTCCCTATATCACTATATAGTCCCTATATCACTATATATGTCCCTATATCACTATATATGTCCCTATATCACTATATATGTCCCTATATCACTATATAGTCCCTATATCAATCCCCAGACGATATATCTTCATCTCCTTGACATTCCACAGTCGTTAGAGAGGACAAAAATTCCTGAGGATCCGGTTAGAATCTCAGAAGAATGTAACTTGAAAGTAGGCTAACTTGCAAGTTATTGCACGGTTACACAGTTTCGGTCACATGAAACATAAGTGTAACATTTTAAAGTTGTTTCCATGATACCAGCAGGTATCTTTGATACCAATTGAAATAACTAGTTGAATAGTAACAGTTGTATAGTCTTTACATTTGTGATCCAAATTGTGGAATTGTTCGATAACTCGGAACTTCCCCTTTATTCACTTTATTAGTACACAACTGAAACTTTTTTGCTGACTCAGGATAACAGGAAGAAAATAATCATTATTATTGATATTTAAATGCATATTTATAAATAGTAAGTTACTGTTATATTATACATGTACATTGCCGTTATATTATACATGTTCAAATACTAAAGCCATTAAATGAAAAACAAATGATGTTTTAAACACGACTCATTTCAAAGATTTGTAACATCATTTAAAATCATTCTAAATGAATCAAAACAGTCGCAGGTCCGTAAAGAATGAAACCAATTAATTGTTTACTAGACAAGCAATGGGCAACAGAAATACACTTGCCTCCACTCAATGAAGAGATATTAATTTATTATGCTATTTTAATAACCGTAAATACACGTGACAAATGGAAATTAATTTGAGCATCTGTCTGAGTAAGTAAGTGGCAGGCATGTGTTACAGGTGTGGAGAAACGTTTGAAAGTGTTTCAAGTGGAGAGGGACACATAAAAACATTATAACTTTACTAAGTATTATTCTGATATCGGTTCAATAAATGGTTTTTAATGAGTAAATTGTATTTTATTTTCAGTTTGAAAATATTGGAGTACAAGCGGAGTCCGGGATAATAATTATTACATGAATATAACTACCATCAGTGAACATATAACTGATATTATAAAATATCGTCATTGACAACTGTTAGTAAATAAGAGGACTTAAGTTTGGTGAATGCACAAAGTGGATTGATAACTAATAATGCTATGAATCAGCACCTTTAAATATAACAAACACAAAATGTTTGAATACCTTTGCCCCTTTTAAGAGAGTAGATAATCTCTACCTCTTCTACCTGTGATAGTCTCTACCTCTTCTACCTGTGATAGTCTCTACCTCTTCTACCTGTGATAGTCTCTACCTCTTCTACCTGTGATAGTCTCTACCTCTTCTACCTGTGATAGTCTCTACCTCTTCTACCTGTGATAGTCTCTACCTCTTCTACCTGTGATAGTCTCTACCTCTTCTACCTGTGATAGTCTCTACCTCTTCTACCTGTGATAGTCTCTACCTCTTCTACCTGTGATAGTCTCTACCTCTTCTACCTGTGATAGTCTCTACCTCTTCTACCTGTGATAGTCTCTACCTCTTCTACCTGTGATAGTCTCTACCTCTTCTACCTGTGATAGTCTCTACCTCTTCTACCTGTGATAGTCTCTACCTCTTCTACCTGTGAGAGTCTCTACCTCTTCTACCTGTGATAGTCTCTACCTCTTCTACCTGTGATAGTCTCTACCTCTTCTACCTGTGATAGTCTCTACCTCTTCTACCTGTGATAGTCTCTACCTCTTCTACCTGTGATAGTCTCTACCTCTTCTACCTGTGAGAGTCTCTACCTCTTCTACCTGTGATAGTCTCTACCTCTTCTACCTGTGATAGTCTCTACCTCTTCTACCTGTGATAGTCTCTACCTCTTCTACCTGTGATAGTCTCTACCTCTTCTACCTGTGAGAGTCTCTACCTCTTCTACCTGTGATAGTCTCTACCTCTTCTACCTGTGATAGTCTCTACCTCTTCTACCTGTGAGAGTCTCTACCTCTTCTACCTGTGATAGTCTCTACCTCTTCTACCTGTGATAGTCTCTACCTCTTCTACCTGTGAGAGTCTCTACCTCTTCTACCTGTGAGAGTCTCTACCTCTTCTACCTGTGATAGTCTCTACCTCCTCTACCTGTGATAGTCTCTACCTCCTCTACCTGTGATAGTCTCTACCTCCTCTACCTGTGATAGTCTCTACCTCCTCTACCTGTGATAGTCTCTACCTCTTCTACCTGTGATAGTCTCTACCTCTTCTACCTGTGAGAGTCTCTACCTCTTCTACCTGTGAGAGTCTCTACCTCTTCTACCTGTGATAGTCTCTACCTCTTCTACCTGTGAGAGTCTCTACCTCTTCTACCTGTGATAGTCTCTACCTCTTCTACCTGTGAGAGTCTCTACCTCTTCTACCTGTGATAGTCTCTACCTCTTCTACCTGTGAGAGTCTCTACCTCTTCTACCTGTGATAGTCTCTACCTCTTCTACCTGTGATAGTCTCTACCTCTTCTACCTGTGATAGTCTCTACCTCTTCTACCTGTGATAGTCTCTACCTCCTCTACCTGTGATAGTCTCTACCTCCTCTACCTGTGATAGTCTCTACCTCCTCTACCTGTGATAGTCTCTACCTCTTCTACCTGTGATAGTCTCTACCTCTTCTACCTGTGATAGTCTCTACCTCTTCTACCTGTGATAGTCTCTACCTCTTCTACCTGTGATAGTCTCTACCTCTTCTACCTGTGATAGTCTCTACCTCTTCTACCTGTGATAGTTCGTGTAGTTAGGACATAAGTAGGTAAAAACTGAAGAGACATACAAATGAATCATCTCAGAAAATAAGAAACAAGTGATAAAAGAAAGCACGATGATATGGAATATCAATTTCAAATTAAACAACATTTGAAATTGTGAATTACTTCCAAATTTAAGATCCTAGTTATTGTACAGCTAACTTTTGTGATTAACACTGTGCATCACTGTGATGATTGTGCACTGTGCTCCCAGTGATGCACAGGTGACTGTGCACTGTGCTCCTAGTTATGCACAGATGACTGTGCACTGTGCTCCCAGTGATGCACAGGTGACTGTGCACTGTGCTCCTAGTGATGCACAGGTGACTGTGCACTGTGCTCCTAGTGATGCACAGATGACTGTGCTCTCAGTGATGCACAGGTGACTGTGCACTGTGCTCCCAGTGATACACAGATGACTGTGCACTGTGCTCCCAGTGATACACAGATGACTGTGCACTGTGTTACTCATCTGTTGGAATGCACTTTGCACCAATTGTAAATATGCACTGCATTGCAGGTACTAATTAGATACTTCCTGCCGTGACAAAATAAAGGGGGTGAAGTGAGTGGGTGAAGTGAGTGGGTGAAGTGAGTGGGTGAAGTGAGTGGGTGAAGTGAGTGGATGAAGTGAGTGAAGTGTTAAGAGACTCTAACGAGAGGACGAAGTAGACACTATGGAGAGGTAAAATGAGTTAATTGCTAAAACTATCTATAGAAATGTTCTAGTTTGATAATTTAACAGATAAGAAAACTAATGTGAGTTCACAGAACAGAGTGTGTACTCCAACATGAGGTGTGTACTCCAACATGAGGTGTGTACTCCAACATGAGGTGTGTACTCCAACATGAGGTGTGTACTCCAACATGAGGTGTGTACTCCAACATGAGGTGTGTACTCCAACATGAGGTGTGTACTCCAACATGAGGTGTGTACTCTAACATGAGGTGTGTACTCTAACATGAGGTGTGTACTCTAACATGAGGTGTGTACTCCAACATGAGGTGTGTACTCCAACATGAGGTGTGTACTCTAACATGAGGTGTGTACTCCAACATGAGGTGTGTACTCCAACATGAGGTGTGTACTCCAACATGAGGTGTGTACTCTAACATGAGGTGTGTACTCCAACATGAGGTGTGTACTCCAACATGAGGTCATCTTACACTGCTTGTCAACATAGGTGTGACCACATCATTCTGTGTACACAATTGAGTGAGTGGAGTGAGAGTTAACACACCTAAGTGAGTAGATACGGTACAACAAGTGAGTTAAAGCAACTAACCATCCTTAGGAAATATTAACTATCATAGTATCCGTATTTAAGAAATGGTAAACTATCCATAGTATCCATGTTTGGGCGTAAAAAGGTAGCTAATTCTAATTCTTTGGATACCATTCATTTGAAACAAGCCAGAAAAGTCACATATCATCAACTGCGGATCAATCACAACAGAGCTAATTTATACGTTAAGTCATAATAATGAACTTCTACAAGAAAAATATACTGAAAACACATCAATAATAAAATCCTCATTAATGATAATAAAGGCATGGAGAGACACTAGGAAGATGTTGGTTTTAAAGGGAGGGGGGGGGGGGGCAGACAGTTACTAGTGTTTCCCATCAAGTTATTCTAAATCTAACTGGTAATGACATTCTAACTGGTAATGACACTCTGCATGTTAATGTTATTGACGTGACTAAGTGACAGCAGCATCGGAAGTACACATGCTTTGTGTTGATGAATGACTGTAGTCAATAATGGTGTAATTAATTGGTAGTTAAAGTCTGGTCACGTGATGTAATGTAGATAAGACTAATTGGAACGAGCACGAACATGACTAGTGGTGCACAGACATGACTAGTGGTGCACAGACATAACTAGTGATGCACAAACATGACTAGTGATGCACGAACATGATGTGATTGATGTGCGGCAGCCAGAGAACAAGTCATCGAACACGATGAGACATCAACGAACACGGAGAGACATCAACGAACACGGAGAGACATCAACGAACACGGAGAGACATCAACGAACACGGAGAGACATCAACGAACACGGAGAGACATCAACGAACACGGAGAGACATCAACGAACACGGAGAGACATCAACGAACACGGAGAGACATCAACGAACACGGAGAGACATCAACGAACACGGAGAGACATCAACGAACACGGAGAGACATCAACGAACACGGATTGACATCAACGAACACGGATTGACATCAACTAACACGGAGAGACATCAACGAAATCATAGTGAGACATGTTGTCAGACAGTTTTACCCAAAGAATCTCAGGTAGATTTTACCTGTCTCTAATTATCTCAATTCTCTGCAACCTATTATTGCACATCAGAAATAGTCGGTACTCATCTCGCCGAGAAGAAGACTAACTCTTGAATTACTGGTACAAAGAACTTCCAAAAAGAGGACACATGAGTAGCTAAAAGAAAGCCAAGCTCATGAATGCAGCAAAGCTACTTCTTGTTTCAAGTTATTTGCAACAGTAAAAGAAATTATTAAAAGTTTTCCATTATGACTATAATTAATAATCCGAGATGATGTTATTTTGGTGATGAGGCAAGGTGATGGAAAAAAGATTCGTTAATTTTAAGTTATAATATTAGATTAATATTAAACAAATTGGAAAAAATGTTAAATCATTAAACTTTTCAAAAAAGAAACTACATAGCCACATCACTGCAGTGACTCTATCTCTGCAGTGATAGAGTCACTGCAGTGATAGAGTCACTGCATAGACTATCACTGCTTGCAATGCATCATTGGGGTCAGGTACATTCTTTAGCTAAATCACAGACCTGATGTTCGTCCATCCACAGAGAGACAGAAGATATCATCTGTAGCCAGCCCCTAAAGTTAGATATGAAGCGATAGAAACCATATCTAGCGATAGAAACTATATCTAGTGATAGAAACTATATCTAGCGATAGAAACTATATCTAGCGATAGAAACTATATCTAGTGATAGAAACTATATCTAGCGATAGAAACTATATCTAGCGATAGAAACTATATCTAGCGATAGAAACTATATCTAGCGATAGAAACTATATCTAGCGATAGAAACTATATCTAGCGATAGAAACTATATCTAGCGATAGAAACTATATCTAGCGATAGAAACTATATCTAGCGATAGAAACTATATCTAGCGATAGAAACTATATCTAGCGATAGAAACTATATCTAGTGATAGAAACTATATCTAGCGATAGAAACTATATCTAGCGATAGAAACTATATCTAGTGATAGAAACTATATCTAGCGATAGAAACTATATCTAGCGATAGAAACTATATCTAGCGATAGAAACTATATCTAGCGAGAGAAACTATATCTAGCGATAGAAACTATATCTAGCGATAGAAACTTTACCTAGCGATAGAAACTATATCTAGCGATAGAAACTATATCTAGCGATAGAAACTATATCTAGCGATAGAAACTATATCTAGCGATAGAAACTATACCTAGCGATAGAAACTATATCTAGCGATAGAAACTATATCTAGCGATAGAAACTATATCTAGCGATAGAAACTATATCTAGCGATAGAAATTAGGTAAGTTACGAACTATCGGTCATAAGAAATAACGATATAATAATAACAATAATAGTAATTTTTAATTGGTATCCATTATACCTGTAGGTATCATGGATACCAATTAAAATAAATATTATATCGTTATTTCTCATATGACCGAAGATGTGGAACTGTCCGGTAATTCGTAAGTTACCCTACATTGAGGAGACTTTAAGGTTCCAATCGACTAATTGAAATAAAAACTAAAGTTCTCCCTTTAGACAGTGGGTGTGAGGAAATAAGTACCACAGGTCAATTGTCAGGTACCACTGTATAAATTAGCCTCTATAGTGAAGTGGTAATGGTTACATAATGTAACCCTCTATAGTGAATTAGTAATGATATTAAGGTAATGGAAATAAGAAGGGAGAGAAGCCCCCTGTTCTGCCCTGCATAAGGGGGCTATAGGGGGGCGAGTGTGTGCCCCCTTTACTCTGCCTCTGTGTCTAGAAAGAGGGGCGCCGGCCCCCCTGTGTGGCCTCTATAGTTATAGAGTGTCACGGACAGGGGGGGGGGGGGGGAGGTACATCACTCTAAATAACAGCACACACCTTTACATCATCTCATGCTAAGTCAGCATCAGCGGCAGTTAGAGTGAGACAATCAAAGGGGCGGTTGCATGACTTATTTCACATCAGAACACCCTAATTAAGCACAATGCATTGCTTGTAAGACATATAGGCTGAAAATGCATTGCAGTCTCGTCAGAATTAAAGACTGAATATGCATTGCATCAACACAGGCTTATTAGACTTAAAGGCTAGTAATGTACTGGATCGCACAGACTGTCTAATGTAAGACTGAATATATCTGCCGTCTTTCTACCTCTTAAGAAACATCTTGAGAAAGAAAGTGATTTAAACCACATGTAGGTAGTTAGGAACATTTCTACCCACACTGTGAGTCATTCCTACCCACACTGTGAGTCATTTCTACCCACAATTTAGCCACATTGACCACGCAGTGACCCGTACTGTGTAGGTCACATTTAGTAGCATTTAACAGTTGCAATAGCACAAGATATTGGGGAGTTGTGTAGGAGGGAAGTGTGCGAGGCATTTCCAATAGATTGTTAGTTGTAATAACAGAGGAATATCATGAGGGAGTCGGTCTTTTATTGCTGATGAATTGAGTCTGAAAATAGAAATAAAGAGGTGATGATGACTGATGCAGTGGACTAACTCTACCTACATGACTGACTCACTCAAGTAACTGACTGACTCACTCAAGTAACTGACTGACTCACTCAAGTAACTGACTGACTCACTCAAGTAACTGACTGACTCACTCAAGTAACTGACTGACTCACTCAAGTAACTGACTGACTCACTCAAGTAACTGACTGACTCACTCAAGTAACTGACTGACTCACTCAAGTAACTGACTGACTCACTCAAGTAACTGACTCACTCACTCAAGTAACTGACTCACTCACTCAAGTAACTGACTCACTCACTCAAGTAACTGACTCACTCACTCAAGTAACTGACTGACTCACTCAAGTAACTGACTGACTCACTCAAGTAACTGACTGACTCACTCAAGTAACTGACTGACTCACTCAAGTAACTGACTGACTCACTCAAGTAACTGACTCACTCACTCAAGTAACTGACTGACTCACTCTAACTAAATGACTGACTCACTCTAACTAAATGACTGACTCACTCAAGTAACTGACTGACTCACTCAAGTAACTGACTGACTCACTCTAACTAAATGACTGACTCACTCAAGTAACTGACTGACTCACTCAAGTAACTGACTGACTCACTCAAGTAACTGACTTACTCACTCAAGTAACTGACTGATCCATCAGACAGACTGACTGGAAGTAACCGACTGATCCATCAGACAGACTGACTGGAAGTAACTGACTGATCCATCAGACAGACTGACTGGAAGTAACTGACTGATCCATCAGACAGACTGACTGGAAGTAACTGACTGATCCATCAGACAGACTGACTGAAATAACTGAAACATAAAGCTCACCTTCGTGTGAGGGTAGCTTATACTATAGCTTATGGAGGGGTAACTTATACTGAAAACATTACAAGGGTATCTTATACTATAGCTTATGGGGAATAGCTTTTGAGGGTATCTTACATTGGTAGCTTTTGAGGGTATCTTACATTGGTAGCTTTTGAGGGTATCTTACATTGGTAGCTTATGAGGGTATCTTACATTGGTAGCTTTTGAGGGTATCTTACATTGGTAGCTTTTGAGGGTATCTTACATTGGTAGCTTTTGAGGGTATCTTACATTGGTAGCTTTTGAGGGTATCTTACATTGGTAGCTTTTGAGGGTATCTTACATTGGTAGCTTTTGAGGGTATCTTACATTGGTAGCTTTTGAGGGTATCTTACATTGGTAGCTTTTGAGGGTATCTTACATTGGTAGCTTTTGAGGGTATCTTACATTGGTAGCTTTTGAGGGTATCTTACATTGGTAGCTTTTGAGGGTATCTTACATTGGTAGCTTTTGAGGGTATCTTACATTGGTAGCTTTTGAGGGTATCTTACATTGGTAGCTTATGAGGGTATCTTACATTGGTAGCTTTTGAGGGTATCTTACATTGGTAGCTTTTGAGGGTATCTTACATTGGTAGCTTATGAGGGTATCTTACATTGGTAGCTTTTGAGGGTATCTTACATTGGTAGCTTTTGAGGGTATCTTACATTGGTAGCTTTTGAGGGTATCTTACATTGGTAGCTTTTGAGGGTATCTTACATTGGTAGCTTTTGAGGGTATCTTACATTGGTAGCTTTTGAGGGTATCTTACATTGGTAGCTTTTGAGGGTATCTTACATTGGTAGCTTTTGAGGGTATCTTACATTGGTAGCTTATGAGGGTATCTTACATTGGTAGCTTTTGAGGGTATCTTACATTGGTAGCTTTTGAGGGTATCTTACATTGGTAGCTTATGAGGGTATCTTACATTGGTAGCTTTTGAGGGTATCTTACATTGGTAGCTTATAAGGGTATCTTACATTGGTAGCTTTTGAGGGTATCTTACATTGGTAGCTTTTGAGGGTATCTTACATTGGTAGCTTATGAGGGTATCTTACATTGGTAGCTTTTGAGGGTATCTTACATTGGTAGCTTTTGAGGGTATCTTACATTGATAGCTTTTGCTTAGTCACGCTAAGAAAGCATTTATTTTCACATCAAATAAATAACTTCAGGTGAAAAGAAGTAGGTTAACAAGTCATCAAATGGATGAAAGAAATAACTAATGAGTTAATTATCATTTATATATTCATTGATGTAAATAAAGTTTCTCTAAAATTATAGATTCAGAAATTTTAAAAGTAATCAAATTATTTTTCCATAATATCATAAATGTTCGAATGGAAATATCATAAACTGAAGTAAATTGAATGAAGGCTAGAAATGTATATGTGACTAATTTTCTTGTCGTTTCAAAATTCTCAACCACTAGTTAGTATTTTATTGCTAATAGGGTTATTATTACACAGTGCTATCTAATAATAACAATTTTTGTATTGTTTTCTCTTATATGACCGAAGATTTAGAACTGACCGATAATTCGGAACTTACCCAAATAACTTGTTTTATTTTTGTCGTTATATTTATATTAGATGAAGATAGGTATAAACATTTCAATAAACGTTTAAAAAAACATGAATTGTTTTTTCCACAGTTTATGCATTTTGATGTTTTTTGCTAATAATAACTTACTAATAATATCCTGCATTTCGTCAACATCTTGCAATTGGTACTTTACCCTGCACAGTACGAACTAATATCATTATATTCTTAGGATTTATTTAACTAAATTATCATTATTGAAAAATAGATTAAAATGTTTAGTCAAATTAACTGAGAATTTAATTTATTGGTGACTGACATTGAATTTAGTACATCAGTTTCATCTATTTTCAAATAAAACTTAATTATTCAAAAACTAAGTTTTATATACACTCTAGGATAGCTATAAGATATACCTGATATATTTCACTAATTCAATGGGTAACTTCTGAGTAATCGAACAGTTCCACATTTTCGGTCATATAAGAAAAAACGATATAATAATAATTATTTCACTAGGATAGGTTGAGTAAAAACAAATAATCCGGGTTGGTTGTTTTTACTCAACCTATCCTAGTGAAATAATTATTATTATATAGTTTTTTCTAATATGACCGATAATGTGGAACTGACCGATAATTAAGAACTTACCCTACTATACTTAACTTCAAATCAGGTACAATTTAATGACATTTTACTTGTTTAATTAGATACATTTTCTATGTAGGTTTATTTTAAAATTACCCAAATAGAATTAATTTAAAATAAGAACAATGATTGCATCAAACAATAATATATTTCTAGAGTTTTCCTTATAATGTACGGAATTAATAAGTAACTTTCACAATTATGTATTTATTTCATAATCCAAATATTGAAATACAGTTTCATAAAAATAAATAGACCCTACTATTAGTATAATTAGCAAATTAAATGCTTAATAAATAAGTAAGACAATTTTAAAAGGAAAAAGTGGAAGGAATCATATGAATCATATTCATTAATTTATTTTAGTAATTGTTATTAAAAATTGTTAACATTTCACATTAAGTTTTCGGATTTAAAATAAAAATAAGTGCTATTTCATTTTGATGAATAAATTTTTAAACTATTAGGTTTAGTGTGACAGACAGACAGACTGCTTTATAAACAATAGGGCATCGCAAGTTGTGTGACGGACAGACAGACACAGTACTTTATAAACAATAGGGCATCGCAAGTTGTGTGACGGACAGACAGACAGAGATTACCAAAGCAGTGTAGTGTAGATAGTACTATCAGTTGCTCAGGCATACAAACTGAGTATAGTTCAGTTCGCCACACCTGTAGAGCAATAAAGCAAAGAGTGTTAGTTAGACAGAGTGACAGTCTCTCTAATGGTAGGCATAGCAGCCCCCTCCTCAAACTACAGCAAATAAACTCACTTTTCCATTTCTCCAGTTGGCCCAGAACAGTAGTACTCCTCTATAGTGAACTCCTCTATAGTGAATGTAGTGTCCTCAGCAAGGAAGTCAATTTCAATAATCATATTCTCTCAGAAAACTGATGGCCATTCATGCAGACTGAAGAAAATTGGTCTACTATAGAGGCTACTTCCTTACTCAGGACACTACCTTCAATATAGAGTATTTAACTATAGAGGAGTTCTAGTATTGGTTCAATTCTTGTATTACGAAGATGACCCTCCCAATCCAATACAGGTGATTAAACAGTTAGTACCTTCGCAAATGCAGAAGGTTATGTTGTGGTCGTCATTTGTTTTTTTGTCATCTTGTTGTTCGCATAACTGAAAAAGCATTCGAACAAATTGCCTGAAATTTAGTGGGACGATTGGTCATCACCCAGGAACCATTTTATTAGACTTTGGGAGCGAGCAGGTCAAGGTCATTTATAACCCGTGGATTATTGGATGCTCAAGGTCATTTATAAGCGGCGGCGGAGACATGCGCTCTACGAGTGCCCGTACATAAGCTCTTACACAGTTTATATATTATTTTAGAACCACCCTCGATATGAGGGAATGCGGAAGAGTGTCACCACCCCCTGGGGAGAATGAGATTGGGGGTGGGGGAGATGAAGGCAGGGGAGAGAGGGGGGGGGGGTTATTACACAGTACATCAGCTGTCTTAGCATGTAACCCCCTACCGCCCAATGACAGTACACCCACTAGTGCTAGCTGTCACTTAATAACCTGGGCAATATAGAGAACTAGCAAATGAATAGCCTTAAAATGTATGTTATTTATTAGTTGTTAAGTTAAAGAAACTTAAACTGTATATTAGTTCATAAATTGAAGAGTATACAAAGAGTTAATCTGCGAGTCTAACCAATAACTGTATATCAGTCATGATAAACTATTATATAATGAATAGGTTAAATAAATATACCCAGGTAGAAATTGCTCTCGGGCTAACATTGCCAATGTCTTTTACAGAAAGTACGCTACAGGTAACTCTGTGGACCCATATAAGTCAATCACCATAAAACTGGATGCAACAAACTACTTAAAAATGAATTAAAAATTTAAAATAAGAATAAGAAACAAACTGAAGATGAATAATACAAATATATTATAGTTTACTTTATTTTTTTCTAAAATTTTCTTATAATCATTATACGAGTATATACGTAACACGCACGAGTATATCCATGTTAGTACACTAATCCATAGAGTCAGCATAATCATAGATAATCCATATACTGATAACTACACCATTCTAAAGTACGTAACTGCAACATCCTAACAGTTTAGTAGAAGTTAAAAGGTTCCCTACTGACTTTAAAGTTATTCTTATTTATATTACAGCTATGTACGTGTACCTGAGTAGAACATGTTATTGTATAATATTTTTTTTCAAGGTTATCAATAGTCAAAACTGTTAAATATTATCATGTAAAAAATAACTACTTGAATTAACTTCATTTTACTTCAGTGAAATATTATTTTGGAAAAAAAAATATTAAATATCTTTATACATAATTTTGAATATATTAAATAAAACTTGAGACTGTGAACCATGTTACTTAGGGTAAGTTACAAATTATCGGTCAGTACCACATCTTCGGTCATGTAAGAAAAACAATACAAAATTGTTATTATTACAGAGTGTTATTTAATAATAACAATTTATATATTGTTTTTTCTTATAAGACCGAAGATGTGGTACTGACCGATAATTCGTGACTTGCCCTAGTTAATATTTTCTAGGTGTCCTCACGAAGAGCCAAAAGTACATAATGTAGAAGATACATCCACACGTTAGTGTTAAGGCATCACCAGAGTGTTTTTTGAGGGTAAATCTTGTACACGTTGAGGAAGACTCTCTTAGTAACAGCACAGAGACAACTAAGCTGCGTATGTACCAAATTGCGTAGAACTGCATACCCACTTTGAAACTTAGCAGCACTTCAATTTTTCCATTCAATTGATATATTGATGCATTGTTAAAGGGAGAAAGGTAAGGTACTACCTGGCGCTAAAGTCAACCGTCTGGCTGTACATTGGGTGCTCACTGAATAATGAGAAGGTGAGAACCCAATTAAAACACCTTTTGAGTTACAGGAGCACCAATATTATGGTTTTATTGATAGTGTGTGTGTGTGTGTGTGTGTGTGAGTGTGAGTGTGTACGTGTGTAGCGAACTGACGGCTCTGAGTATGTCGGACAAATGCTGATGTGCCACATGAGTTCGCATCAGTTCTGAGCTAACCCATGGCAACTGCTTTGCTACAGCAATTAGAGGCATTTCTAAGTCACTTGAGTAGACATAGCTGCTGTAGAAGCCATCCTCATTCAATGTATATCAGATGTGTCTTATTTTGACACTGTGCTGAAGTAGAACGTGGAATAGGGAGTCAGAGCTGAGGTGCCACATGATGCAAAACTGGCACTTCCTTTCTGTAAAATGTCAATAACTAGTAGGCATTTGGCAGTGTGGGATTCTCCAGATACTAATTTCAAACTAATTTCAACAATAACTGATTTACCAGGTGTAACCCTCTTTGGTGACATGGTTAAGTCTCTTTAGCTGGTTTATTTGTGTTCTTAAAGTGAGATATGTGAGTACTGAGAGCGCTTATCTAAGCCTAGTTTGAGCGATAACAGACAGCAGATACACAAACTGCTCTAGTTCTCTACCATTCTAAAGTATACGTGACTTACCCCCTCTAGACTTTACATGAACAACTTTCCAATTGACACCTAAATAAATAGCTCTTGGAGACATCCCGAAAAGTTCTCGAAGGTCAGTTATTTATATTAAAAAATCAGCTATTCGACAGAGCGCTATTGAAATAAAAGTTCATTTTGAATTATGTGCATGAATAAACAGCGCAAGCAAGATGACAAGCACGTATTGTGCGCAATTTTACCACAAGACGTCATTGGATGCAATACACTGAAGGTTATTGATCACGAAATAGCTGTTTCTATGAACAATCCTGAGGCACTCTGTGAATGAAATCGACATGCCAACGCAATATTATAATTAGGTACATGAGCCCACAAGGCCACATTCTGCCATGTTGTGACGAGACATTGGGGTGGTTGGTTCAAGCTAATCATACGCACATCACTTTTGTCTAAATACATTGCTTAGACGTCTTAAATGGAGAAACGAATAGTGTGCAAAAGTCGTAGCAGATGTTCGTGAGAAGAAGGTCACCTTCGTACAGCTACCGACTGAAGTCACCTAGAATGAGCGATCGCAGTGTGGAAACGGATCAGCTCCAGGCACAATGCAGTGGATAGAAAATTGCTTGCAGTGCTTGCTCAAGTTTCTAATTTTACTCAGACAACCTTGGCCTATCAAAACAGAAACTGAGTCTAATGATATTAGCGCAGAAAAGAAATGCATGAGCAGTTTATTAATCCGATATTGCAATGAGAATGGTAAGTACAAGAGAAGTGCGTAGAAACCTAACACCAATATCATTTATTAGAACATGTGTAATTGTATATCCTTATACAAAGGAGTAAACTAACTACCACCATCCTACAGAAGCCGTCTTTGAAGAACCAGCATTGACGGCTATCTAGTACATACCAGATGCGGGGTTTTAATCATGAAACTCTACCACGTTGATGATTAGAGTTATTTTTATTATTTTTGCAGAATGTAGGTATATAGTAGAGACGAAGAGTGAACTCCCAAGTCCCTTGTAATGGGCCTCTGCAGCAAGAAGTGACCGGCCTCATCGGGCGCCTAGTTGTGCTTGCATCATGCACACTCTTTTTATGCGCAGCAGTCTTACATAATGCCACATATTCTTAGAATCACCTATACAACTTAATAAAAAGTTCTATTAACTTATATAGAGTGTGTCTAGTAGAGACTAGAAAACCTAGACAGAACATGTTTGCTCAATGTTTGAGTTTGGCAAAGTTGTTATCAAACAGTTTTATGGTTTGCACTAGGTACAATGAAACCCGCAAAGTTCTCCGTTATGATGTAAGCACAACTTATCAATTCTATATTCAATAAAGACCTATATTGATAGCATTGATGATACCAACGATATGGTTATGCAGAGTATGGTTACCATAACACATTCAAACGATGGTGTGTAAGAAACAGTCCTTTTCTAACAAGGATTCTATATAATAACTATTAACCATGCTAGTTCATATGAAAGTAATGTATAACATTGTTTAGCGTTGTAATCATCTTCATTAGTTTATATATATAGCAAGTAGGAATATATTGTTCTGAAGTATAAAATACTGTAAATAGTGTCTAACCAAATTATTGATTGATTAATTGACTCAATAAATGTGAAACCTACAGAATGGCATTCAAAAAAAGAAATGACACGTCAACTAGAGTTACTTTCTCTTGCTGCAAAATGACCAGCACCTGAATGTTAAACCATTTCAATGAACTATTTTCCTTATTAACATGTACTCGGAATTAGAGGAATCTTGACAGGAGTTATTCAAAATATTTCGGTTAAAAATTATTATTTCAAAATTAAAACTCCATTCAAACTTACGAAAATTAAATGAAAAATAGTACTTTCCTTTTAATGAGAGATATATAAAACACGTTAGTTATTGAGAGTACTTACTAACAATTTAGATTTATAATGAATAACTTTAGAATACGAAGTCTAATTACAATCAGGTTCTTTATCTGCAATCAATGAGCGTTACAATAATATGTACAGTAGGTATCGATAGTTTTCAGTATGTGGAGCACAGTTTCCGGAAGCTAATTAGGCACTACATCTGATGTTATCAATACATGGTTCCAATTAATTTGGTTATGTATAAAGCACATGACGACTTTTCTTGTAATCACGTGAAATAATCCGGATATCTGCGTGACGTCATCACTGGTAACTGTCCAATCACGTGCGCTTCCGCAGTCAATTACTTTGTCTGGCTTGAGAATGGGGAGAAAGTGGAGGTTACTAACATTTCTCAGCAGTCTCGCGTGAATAAATCTTCTCGCCATGAGATCAGGTCGATATGAAATCACATCAAGGAAATTTAGAAAAAACATTAGACATTTTTTAGACTGAGAAAACGATGGATGATAGAGCGTGTCTGCATGCTTATTGGTCAGCTGAGTGATGACGTAATGGCAGGGCCGTGTCAGCCAATGGTGTATTATCAGACGTCACCAGCTTAAAAGCGTCAGTGATTGGTGGAGCACTCCATTGGCTGGCGAGACAGCAATCAACAGCTGATCTGCAGCCGGCACTCAGACGGCCACAGTCGAGTTTGGTTGCTGGCAAAAAGGGGAGTTACGTGTGAAGCAGCACCAGTTTCTTAGATAGACCGGTCGGTCAACACACTTGCCGGCTTCTTCCAGCTGGAGGAAAACTTTCAGGATTGTGAAACACTTTCAGCTCTATACAGCCGTGATATTTCAGTGATTGGTGGAAATTGAATTCATTTAAGATTTCTTAGAATTCACTTATTTGTTCTGAAGTCAATGTGCCAAAAATGTATCATGCACTGATGTGATTTTGACTTAGTTTGGTCATTTTAAGGCTTCACTATCCACTTATAGGACCAAGGATTCATTCTTATTTAGTGACAAAGGAAACTTTAAAAGGTGAGTTGTAGTTCTCTAGACTTGAGAGTAAAATCAGTCCTGTAACGTATTTTCTAGTCCGTAAAGTCTGAGTTCTATTCCATTTACATTTTATCAAGAATTATCGAGTTCTTTTTCTCCCAACCTTTTTGCACTCAGCACAAAGTATTCTTAAACGATTTAGTAATGTTTCAAAAGTAATATCCTCATTATATTCATCACCATATCGTCAAAGACGTTCATTATAAATATCACAGATTTGTTCGTTTTAAAAGACAAGAGAAACTGAAGTTGGTTGTGTTTGCTAGTTTCACATCCGGTTCGTTCAGACCGGAGAAATCGAGCCAAGGACGGTCGATAGAGGTGAAGCAACTCTACGGTCATTTATCAGATAGTTTGGATACAGCGACTGTCCATTCCTAAATTCAGCGGTAGAACTTTTTTAGTCATTATGCGGAATTCTTTTAATGATTTACATAGATGAGAGTTCTAGACAGAGAGTTTTAATTACATTTAAGTTGGGTGCGCTCTCTAATCCCACACCCAGCTCTCTTTTGCTGCGAACACATCCTTCGCTCTTTTTTCCCCGGGTTGTACCTAGGTGGCGGTGTGTGTTACGTGCTCCTCCGTTGAGACGGGTCAGTAGACGCCTCCTCCAAATGACCCAGATAGAGAGCGAGACGGGGCCTAGCTGTGGCTCTTTCTCTCCATCCCGGTTCAGTATTGGTCTAGAGCAGTGTTGGTGAAGACATCCTTTCCAAAGCTCCTTAAACTTATCAATAAAAGTGATGGAAATAAATCAGGACTGTGAGAAGAACTTGAGAAAATTTCCAAACTTGTGAATCTGAATAAAAAGTCTTCTTTGAAGAATTGTTTCGTGAAAGTGTTCACCTGTAATCAAACATGAATGAGTTTGATTTTATTTACAGTCAAGTGTTAGAAATCCTCTTGGAGAAACTTCATACGAATTGAGTGATGCTAAATTACTTATGAAGCAGTGAGAATTTTCAAATTAAACTAACTTTTTCTAATATCAAATCGAAATCATAGTTTATATTTTATTTGAGTGAAGTGGTAATGATAAAAAAAAATTCTGAGTTGCACTTGGTTACAATTATAAGATGCAGCTGTTCGGGAATTGATTGATTCATTCCTAATTGGTGTCAGTGACAAGTGAAGGCAAAAAGTTCTAACCTTGTGCAGCTTCCTGTGTTTGTGACTAGCAAATCTATCCGTTCCTTAGTCGCGTCTGGTGAACTTCCTGTCGTAAACTACTCACCATCAATTAGCGAGATAGCAATCGCAAAACTAACACCGCAACAATTTGCCCACCTAAAGAGATACTTGGAAAATACTTAAGTGGAACCTTTCTGGTAACTAAGATCTCTTATCTTTTGCATTTGAACTAGCGGTTGGAAAAGTAATTAGGGTATGCGCTCGTCTGCTTCCCGTCGTGCTGAGTGGGTAATTGCTACCTAGGGTTGGGTTGTCCTAAATTAGAAAAAAAACTGTCTGGCAGCTTTCCCTTCTGAAACTGTCTAGACAGTAGACAGATGTGGGGGAAACATACATAGCTCCCTGTCTGTTCCACTTATTTTCTAGGCCTTGTATGTATAGTTTCTCATATGTTCCACTTATTTTATAGGCCTTGTATATGAAGTTTCTTATATGTTCTACTTAATTTATTGTCTTATCACAAAAACTTTCATTCAGATTACAGACTACATTTTTTTTCAGTTTGATAATCTAAAACTAATTTTCTTATTTCCATATTTTCAGAAAGTCTCTAGACATTGAGAGAGGAGGTCGACCACTCCTTTCGACATCTCGAATGGAATTTGTTTATAGCACCGAGAATAGACTCTAGCTTCGCTGTTTCTTTGACCGTTGCCCCGCGGTGCTGCAGAGGTACTTAAGAACTTGTTCACATTGTTCAGGTACCTGATGTAGCGCGCGGGGAGGCGGTTCATGAACTTCAGACAGTGAGGACCTTTTCTTGGAAACTGGAGGAGGCTCAACGGATGGTTTCCTTCTATCAAGAGGAGTCATGAGTATTCGGTCTTTTCAACTTATAGTTAATTAGATTCAAACACTCCTTCTTAGCTATGGGAATAGTTGTGGGATTTAACCGAAAGTTTTAGGATTATGATTTTTAAAAGGGATATCTTTAGTTGGAGTAGGATGATGTCATCTATTGAATTTAATTCAACCTCAAGAATTTAAATATAAAATTCAAATTAAAACGAGAATTCAGAGTGAAAAGTGTTTCCAATAAAGTTTTCGTCTATTGAACATTTAGTTCAGTGAGAATTTTTCAAATTTTGCTTAATTTTAAACTTGGTACAACATTGAATTGTCAGAAATGCGTTATCTGAATTTAGAAATTTTTAACACAAATCGTGAATTTGAAAAGATTTTGCAAGCTAGTAAGTTCGTGATTGAGAAAAAATCCGGAAGTAGTTAATCATCTTTGTTTACGATAATTTAGAGGGAATTTCATGAACAAAATTGAGTACTCCACCTATATTGATCGACTTTTTCAAACTCCATCTAAAGACTAATTAATTGAATAGGATAGACTAAAAAATAGTTACCAAATGAGAGTAGGAAATAGTTCTAGGCGTGAAAAAGGTACCTCTGTGGAGGGGTGTGTGCGGTTGCTAACTCATGGCATCCATCTTTGATGCGAGTGGGTGGAGTGTTGGTGTAGAGGTCACACCAGGAGGACGTGTAGTGTCCTTGTGCTTCTTACTTACAATTAGTCTTAGCAGACTTGTTATCGAAACACTTGGTATTTAGTCTTAGATATTTTATACATTAATGATGGTGTAGTGCGACAAGAAGAAGACTTCACAGACAGGAGAGGTTATCCGTCCCGTGCTCATTGTACTTCATCAGGTGCTCGGTGTGGTCATTTCCCGGCATCTGCTGGAGTACACTTAATACGAGGGCTTTAATTCGTCCAACGCCTACCTTCTTCTGTATCCTACTACCTACTTCTGCAACACCTTTGGACTTGGAAAAACGGACCACTGCTTGGATAGGAGTGTCAGATTCTATTTAGCTAAATTGAATGCATTGTTTGGTCTTCTAACCATTTAGTTATATGTTCAGAGTGACTCTAGAATAGATATTCACTATTTCAGGAATTAATTCATTTAATTGTATAAAATCATTTGATACAAGTTTAACTTTCTTAATTTGTTGGTAGTAATGCACAGTTAGGCATTATTTTAATTGTTTATATTATAGGTTTAACTTTCTTAATTTTTTGATACTAATGCATAGTTAGCTTTTAATCAGCTGTAGTTTCATAAGACTGCATTGATAATTTCAGAAAAATAGATGTACAGTTAAAGAAAAGTCTATCCGTGATAAATTGTGACAGTTTACTAATTACTCATTTCCAAAAGAAACTTTACTAATTGTAATACTTGTAGACATTTTAAAACTGGTCTTGGTACACATCACGACACTTGTAACAATTGAAAATAATAGGCATTTGTGATTTGAGAAAGTAAGATGATGCGGAGACTTTTCTTTGATAGTACAATATTCAATTCTGTACCATTTAACTCGGTAGACACAGTTGTAGTATTTAGACCATATCACCTAAATGCAGTAGAATGTACAAGAAATATTCTTAGATTTCAGGCTTAGATTATAGAATATATATCATGTAATTTATTCATCCTATATCAATCATTAGTTTTCTTACTTACTTGTTATCAACCGTTACTTGCACAGTTACTTAGATGAATAGACAGATAGCTACTGTGAAATCAATGTTAACATTTAAGAAGAATTCGATGGCCCCAAATGTCTTAGCTGTATAATAATAATAAGTTATTTTTGTATCGAATTATTATAGAAATGTTATCAGTTCAATTAACACGGAGAGGAATAAATTAATTAATATAATTAAGTATATTAATTAACAATTTTAGCTATTATCATTTAGCTAGTGTTAAATATTATTGTTATAATTAAATAGGAAGTATTATGAAATTATTTAATAATTTACTTATTTAATGCTTTCTAATTCTTTAAATCTTTCAGGTTAATTGAACACTAGTCACCAGTTATTGAACACTAGTCACCAGTTATTGAACACTAGTCACCAGTTATGCACCACTATTCGGTATTATTGCAATATACCTTTATTTAGTTGCTGTATACAATATATATATTTTTTTAATCATTTCAAACAAAATACATTTACAAGGGAAGTTTATATTCGGGATGTATAACAGCTACAAAATAAACAATGCATTGCGATAAAAGGAAGAAACACTCAGGCCCGGAAAAGCAGTCGCTTCTGGAGCATTCTAATACTAATTTAAAAATCTGTAAGTATTTAAATACGTAAACCAATGATAATTAAGGCAACACATTGCACAGCATACAATAAGTTTTACAATGTTTCCTGTAACACCTTCAGAAAAATCTAAGACGAAACTCTTCTTTCTATATTCAAAGGATTAGCGATCAATGTTTTGGTTCAATTAATAAAATTTGAGACTGAGGCTTAACTCTTCCCAAACGTGGCAAAGTACAGTGATTCCTAAATCTAGTATCATGGTTGTGAACATTATAGGAACAGTTTAATGAATCTAATAAAGGTGTACCTTAGTTTAAAATAGAATGAGTTTTCAATGAGTGTACTCCAACATTAATATTATGCTAGACTCCAAATGCATCTATTTATATTTACTCTATGTAAATCAACATGATATTTTTGTGTCTAATAACTTGTTCTTCCAATCTCACTCCCGCCAATTAAAATAGGTGAGTCAAACAGAAACTCATCTCCTTAACACTATATCATCTACTTGTTTTTCACTGATTGTATTAATCTTATTAACTCCATCAATCAAGTTTTCATTAATAACAACAGGAAGGGTATTTGTATCATCTTTAGTTTCACTACAAGTCATTGTACAGTCGTCTGTACTCATAATGAAAGTAAAGCAGTCTGTACTTGAGGGCAAATCATTAATATAGACAAGAAACAAGAGAGGGGCCAAACCACTACCCTGGGGCATACCTGAAAGAGTAAAAATAGAAATAGCAGAACTAACACCACCAGTACAAACAAATTACTCCTAATTCATCTAGTTAGACTTAAATCGCTCAAAATGCACTCGTCTGAAGCAATAGAATTCTAACTTGCACAACAAAATACACTGATGTACGATTTTACCGAGGCAAGAGTCCTCTTAAAATCGAAGTATTAAGAGAGACGGTCCATTTCATTAAGCATTAACATTACTCACATTAGACTTGTTTGAATAGAGGTACCGTAACCTTATTGATGGACGAGACATTCTAATGTTCTGCAAAAGAAAGCAAGGACACAACCCACATAAGGACCTGAATAAACATGACTCATCTTACCTAACATGGATGACTTACTCACCAAGTCTGACGTCACTCAGTCCTATTCATGATTCAATGGAAGAGTTAGAATATAATTATCTAAGTATATGTATAGAGAGCAATTCCCTAATTGTCTCATTTATATTCTAAAAAATGAAGTGTTCAAAGAAGTAGTAAATTAACGGGTAATTATATCATTTTATAATCCTATATATTTTGTCGTAATTAAAATAACTGACAGCTGATGGTTTCTTTTTAATAAATGTTTATCTTCTATTTAAATAAAAAGTTTAAATAGAAGTGTGTAGGATCAGCACACGTACACACTTACAAAGTGAGTTAAACACTATAGTCCTTTTCTCGCTATTTCAATTATGTTGAAGAGGTGAATTAAGATACAGAGGTTTGGGACTATGTCTTGATATTTTCTACCGCTAAGCTATCCTAGTTTGCAAACACTTCTTCAAGGATGGCACTGAATATACTTTCGAATCAGAAAATATTATTTTCTTCAATTTTATGTGGTGAAAAATTATGGAAATTTTCGTATGTTTTTTTTTTCAAAAGGTAGGAGACTGGAAGTGCCTAGTTACCTAGTTTATAAATTTGACAGACATGTTAGTTGATATATAGTGTATACAAATTACGCTAGAAATTCATTATATATGATTTCAGTTATTTACATTACAACAACTGGTTCATTGAAAGACTATTTGATAGTTTTTCTTGCAATATTTTGATCAATTACACGCAAAATTGTGTTAAAATGCTAAATACAGAGAAAATATAATCTATGGTAAAAAGAGACACGAGTTCGTCATATTTGCAGTCAACTTTTTATCAAAATTTTATCAAAAAAAGCATAAATCATTTCAATTAATTAATTAATTTAGTGGAGGTTTAACGTCTGCTTCGGAACCAAAGGCCATATTGCTGATATCAAAAGAAAATTAAGTACAAGGGACTGCAGAAGCAGTCAGTAAGGAAAGTGACTCTGTGAACAAAGTCACCTACCACCGTCGGTGTCAATGCTCTTGGATGCAGAAAAGCTACTCAGTGATTAAAACCATATACCACCATTCAGTGACAATATCTCTGACAAGGTACCTACTGAAGGTTTAAAATTTTCTTTAATTGATAGCTGTTTTTGCACATAAGAATAACTTAACATTTTGCTCATTGGGTCTAGGAGAATTTATGGAAAGTAATTGGTTGAATGGAGATATATCGACTGCAGGCCTATTAGTTAACACAGAGGAAAGGTAAATAAGTAAGTACAACACTCAAATAAATGCTTCACAACAAAACAGAACTTGCATTATTTTCAATTCTAGACATTGACATCATTTGCAGTCTCGTTTTTAGTAGCAAGGGTATTAAATGCAAGTTACATTCAAACAAAGTATTCAACACCAAATAAGTTCGATCAGTTCGTTTCGTCACAAACATACTATATTAAAATTGTTAATTAATAAAACATAATAATAAGATTATAAATAATGTTCATATTTCAATACACAAAGTAAATGGATATAATTAGTCAGAAATTACAATTTAATTTAATATTACAAGTTGTCTAGAACATCTTAACTATGAAAACTATTAGTTCTCCAAATTATAAAAATTAAAGGATTTATATATAATTCTTTGTTTAATCAAAACAGTTGATTATAGAAATGATCTTATACTATATATAAACCATGGCAACCAGCTCTACTAATAGTAGTATATTGCAAGTATGTTTCTGTGCTATTTCATGGTTTAGATATCATCTTCTTATTAGTGTAAATCGAACTATTTTCCTTTGCGATCAATTTTGATGCTATCCGTTTTCCATTCGATTAATTCTCCCTCCATTCGATCAATTGTTGTCCGATTAATTTTCCAATCGATTAATTTTACGATCGATCAATTCTCCATTCGTTAAATTGTTGTCCGATCAATTCTCCATTCGTTAAATTGTTGTCCGATCAATTCTCCATTCGTTAAATTGTTGTCCGATCAATTCTCCATTCGTTAAATTGTTGTCCGATCAATTCTCCATTCGTTAAATTGTTGTCCGATCAATTCTCCATTCGTTAAATTGCTTTCGATCAATTCTCCATTCGTTAAATTGCTTTCGATCAATTCTCCATTCGTTAAATTGCTTTCGATCAATTCTCCATTCGTTCAATTGTTGTCCGATCAATTCTCCATTCGTTAAATAGCTTTCGATCAATTCTCCATTCGATCAATTCTCCATTCGTTCAATTCTCCATTCGTTAAATAGCTTTCGATCAATTCTCCATTCGATCAATTCTCCATTCGTTAAATTGCTTTCGATCAATTCTCCATTCGTTAAATTGCTTTCGATCAATTCTCCATTCGTTCAATTGTTGTCCGATCAATTCTCCTTTCGTTAAATAGCTTTCGATCAATTCTCCATTCGATCAATTCTCCATTCGTTCAATTCTCCATTCGTTAAATAGCTTTCGATCAATTCTCCATTCGTTAAATTGCTTTCGATCAATTCTCCATTCGTTAAATTGCTTTCGATCAATTCTCCATTCGTTCAATTCTCCATTCGTTAAATAGCTTTCGATCAATTCTCCATTCGATCAATTCTCCATTCGTTCAATTCTCCATTCGTTAAATTGCTTTCGATCAATTCTCCATTCGATCAATTCTCCATTCGTTAAATTGCTTTCGATCAATTCTCCATGCGATCAATTCTCCATTCGATCAATTCTCCATTCGATTAATTGCTTTCGATCAAATCTACTAGACCAATTTTTTAATATCATCGAAGGCAATCAGATGCAAGGATCGAGCGAATTACAGAAACAAGCATTTGGTAATTGGGACTGTATCCTATCGTTACTACAGTTCTCATCGAGTGAACCAAAAATACCAAAGTTGAAATGGAAAAGCGATAACACAACATTGTGAATGGGTACTGTAACATGTGTTCAGAGTTTAACAATAGAATTAGGTAGACAAGATAACTGTCACAGAGAAATAAACTAAATAGCAACAATGTTACCCAAAAATGTAAGAGGAAAACCTGTACGTTTATTAAAATTTGATATTTCAACATATAAGAAAAGTACAGATACTGTTTGACTTTAATTATCCATTAATACATGCTTATCAATTTGAATAAGGAAACTTCAAAACGAAACTTTGCTATCTATACACAATGAACATAATAATATTACTATGGGTATTTCTTTGTCTCTTTTAAATGCTAATAACGTAAACTCTGAAGAAATATTTCGTAAATAAAATAACTAGATAAATGGAGTTGGGAATTAATAAGTTATTATTTTACAGATCCATGTACCAACATTTCACCGAAAAAAACATTCAACTTGTTTCAATTAGTGAGGTATGATTACTTTGAATCAGAAAGCTTTCATTAAATTGATGGCCCGTGGAATGAACTATTAGGGTTAAATAGAGATTAATAGAGAAAAACAGACACAGAAGCTTATGTTAGACAGGAGAAAAAATTACCCAATCAGAATGTTATTAAGATTTTAAAGTATTGTGAACTAGATGACGGGCACCCGTAGAGCACATACCTTCGTCGCCGCTTATAAATGACCGTGATCATCCAATAATTCATGAATTATAAATGACTCTGACCTTTGACCCGATCGCTTCCCAGAATCTAAAGAAATGGTCACTGGATAATGACCAATTGTTCCACCAAATTTCTGGCAATTTGGTGGAAAACTTTTTGAGTTATGCAGATGACAAGACTACGAATAAATGAATACCGCCTAAAGCATGACCTTCCACAATTAGCAAAGGTAAAAGAGTTTTGAATCTGAGGTAAGTTTAAAAACTGTACCCTAATTCATTGACTATCAATAGATACCCCCTCTCTTTCTTCATTCCCCCGGCAGACTGATTGCGGTGGAGTGACAACAATAATTGATTGGGTCGGTATGCAAGGGACAACACACTGAAACACCGGCAGTTCTTGGAACTGAGTGTGTGATGGATACGCCCACACACAGAGAGAAAGGTACACACAGTACACCTACACAGAGAAAAGTACACGGTACACCTACACAGAGAAAAGTACACGGTACACCTACACAGAGAAGATAACACAGGGAGAAAGGTACACACTGTACACCTACACAGAGAAAAGTTCACGGTACACCTACACAGAGAAAATAACACAGAGAGAAAGGTACACACAGTACACCTACACAGAGAAAGGTACACACAGTACACCTACACAGAGAAAGGTACACACAGTACACCTACACAGAGAAAGGTACACACAGTACACCTACACAGAGAAAGGTACACACAGTACACCTACACAGAGAAAGGTACACACAGTACACCTACACAGAGAAAATAACACAGGGAAAAGTACACAGTACATGCATGCCGCACATACACATTAATATTTAATATATTGAGCAATTATGTGTATATGGTCTGCGCAATTTGCCGAGTTGCACAATCTCGAGAGTGTGCTGCCTGTTTTTAACCCCCTAATACCGAGCGTGTGTCAATACTTTCATTTTATTTATTATCAAATCGTATACTTATATGCATGTATAACGGGGGGCGTGCAGCCTCTCAGACCCACAGTCAGGTCATTAAAGAATAGTGCAGTACAACAAACTACCGGATACAACAAACTGCATAACGGCCATTTATATTGTGTTTTGTTTTTCAAAATAATCTTCATTTAACTACATATAAATGTAAGATTACTTTGAAAAAATCAACAAACATGACAAGAAATTAATGATTATTTTGAAATTGTCAACATAAATAGCCGTTACGTAGGTAGTTTGCTGTATCTGCTAGTTGGTTGTACTGCACACCTCATGCAAGTTTAATGGCCTGGCACGGGGTTTGAGGACGACAAAAATATCATCAGTATTTTATTTCATTTTAATTAATTGAAGGTATTTACGCACACTCGCATTTGGGGTTAAAGGGGTTTGAAAACACACCGCGCACTCTCGAGATTGTGCAAATCGGCATATTGCGTGGAACACATACAAGCAAATCATAGAGTTTCAGAAAACGAATATGATTTAGTAGATCGTGTAAACAATTCCCCATTACATTTAAAATACAGCTTTCTTATTTCAATATGGAAAGTTGCAATGAGACACAGTAATTTTGAAGATGAAATTACTTTACCAAAATATTAGATAGAATTACAATAATAATTTGATGAAGCTTACATATACTACAACTAGGCAGACAAGATTTTACTTCGTACTAGAAATGAATATGTTATACAGAACAGTCTATCAAAGGTCTTAATGTCAATAATGTGATGTAGGAGTTGCAAAAACAATTGCCAGAGAATACCATGATGAATTGGTTAGTAAAAGCCATGGGTGTTGATTACTAGCATAATTATAACTACCAACTTTGAAAGAAAGGAATGCGGGGAAATAACTAAACAGTTCCCTATGTTCTCTTCCAAAAGAAAAATAAACAACCTGACCTAATTTAGTCAAGCACTAGTCCTAATTTCATGATTCCCATAGATTATATTTATTTATATAACCAGTACTTCGTTTGTAATCATTCATTAAGGATTAATAAAGAGATTTCTATTTATTAATAGATTTCATGACCTAAATGTTAGTATGTAAGTAGCTTATTTCATTAAAATGAGCTGAAACAGCAGGCATTGCTCTTATTCCATTCCTTCATTGAAATAATGTAATTAGGCTAAATTTCGAGTTCCTGTCATTCCGAGTAGAATAAATAAGTATTCAATATTCAAATCTTTATTTTAGTTTGTATCGTAAAGTTAAATAATAATTAATCTTTTTTTTACTCTAAAATGTGGTAGGAACTTGGCTACCATTTTTTAGATGGATAAAGAGTTCACTGTTTAGATGCAAGAGAAATCATTCGGCAGAAGGATGACTGGACTAAATTAGGAAATGGTAGAAAAGTACACTAAATAACAGGTAACCCATAAACTAAATACAGGATGAAATAGGAATGAATTAAACTTTAAAGGGTGCATGATCAATAAAATGGTTCTAAGAAATATCGGTCAAGGAAAATTCGCTCGGAAATCTCGGTCTCAGTTTATTACGGTGTTATTAAAGAACATTAATAGAAAAAGTTGAAATTATGAGTACTAAAATATGTAGTTTATTTATCATTAACCGTTGTAAATTGATACGTAACATTAGTGATATTGACATGTATTTAACATAAGATTTGAGCGGAAAATTCAGTCTCGTTAAATTCGGTCTCAGGCATGAATAAAACTTATGAATTAGGTGATCGAGTGGCGTGCCGCTTCCTCAAATCCCCATGCCAGGTCATCAAAACATCATGAAGTGTGCAGTACAACAAACTAGCGGATACAGCAAACTATATAACGGTCATTTATAATTCTGAGACCGAAATTTTCGGCCACAGAATAAAATGCAAAAATTTGAAGGTGAATTATGAATTGAAGTCATTAATAGAGTACCTAAAGAGATTCAACATTATCATAGAGTTGAAATTACCTCAACACAATAGTTACAGCAACAGAATAATTTCCATAATATACTAGTTAGCCTAGTTTCACAATACCCTAGTTTCCCTACTACCCTAGTTTCTCTAATACCCTAGTTAGCCTAGTTTGCCTAATAGTAGGCTAATACACTAGTGACTAGTTAGCCTAGTTTCCTAATATCCTAGATTCCCTAATACCCCAGCTTTTTCTAGGTAGCCTAGTTTCCACTAATACCCCAGCTTTTTCTAGGTAGCCTAGTTTCCACTAATACCCTAGTTTTCCGAGTTTCCCCATCTCAAGACACTCCCATTGGCCCATTAATTACCAAATAACTTCTAGTGTTCCGGCCAGCAGAGCTTAGAAGTTCGTTATTTCATGTGATGACTCACGAAGAAGGCGGTTACAGTCGGCATTTCCTTCGTCAGTGCAAGAGAAGGGCCTTGGGCAGCGCCAGATTGTATGAAAGGATCACAATAAAGAATACAGACAAAGGTCAAAAGGACGCACATATCATGAGAAAGCATAGGAATGTGTAGGAACAGTCGAAGGAACATAGGACTTGTGATAGAACCGAACCGCACAATGGATTTCGTTGCCAGACGTCTCGTCGAAAGACATTTCGTTGCCAGGACGTTACGTCGACGAATTTTCGTAGATAGGATATTAGGACACTCTAATTAATATATGTGTATCGGGAGGTTATTAAAAAATCATGAAGTGTGCAGTACATCAAACTAGCGAATGCAGCAAACTACATGTTACGGCCATTTAGGTTGGATAATTTGAATGTTAATATCCACTTCACAAAAATTCGTAAACGAAATGTCTTTTGAACGAAACGTCTAAACACCCTGGATTTAGGCATACATTCACAATGAATACAAACATCCATAAGAAACTTATTCATTTATTAACAAGATAATGGAGTCATTTGAGAGAATGAATAAAATACAATGGCCTATTTCCACTAAGAATAAAGTAACATGGTAACTTATTAATTCGACTATCTTGTATCAAATGGCCTGAGGTTACAGAAATGAAATCATTTTTCAGTTTCTTTGGGAAGTTACAATTCATTAAATGTAAAAAAAGAAATAATAAGATTAACATGTGTTTGTCTCGAAACATTCCTATCAAACTAGTAGGTACTCTCAATAGTGTTTTTGTGGAGGAAATAGCAGTGGCTTTATTCTTGCAGTAGTTGCAGGTCTGTACAATTTGCTCAAGTCTGCGGTCTGATTGCAACCACTTCTTGTTCGGCGGTAACAGCGCTACGGTCTCAACTGCCGGAAGTTGTACTTCGGTACGTGATGCCTCTGAGCCATTCCCCTAACCATACATGTGGAGTCACACCACGTGGAATAGTTAAGAGAAAAGTTAGAAAAGCTGCTTTGCTCATCAAAATGAGTCAAGAAATACAAAAAGAAAAATATTAATTCAATTTATTAAAATTACGTATTCATAACTTTTTTATAATTGTCATTTTCTGTAAACAATTTTCAAATCTAATATTCAAATTAGATCAATTGAAATAAATGTTAAGTAACAGAAAACTGAAACCTAAATTTATATAATTTATTTCGAAACGAAATTTGCTGAAAATACAAATAAGAAGATCCAGCATCTGAAAATAAAGAGTGTTCATGAATCCGACAAAATAGGAAAATAGAAAACTGATGTAAAATGAGAATCATACAGTGAATCTTTTTACCAGATAATACAGTACGTAATTTATCTCTTTACTGATTACACACAAAGTAACTATACCATGATTTGAAGAAAGGAAACTATCATATGAAACAGACACTTAAGTTTCTAGACGGTTGATGTTCACCTTCTGCATACTTTAGAGACTGATACCAGACAACTCTTTGTGAACTTCATTACGTGATCACTCTACAGCCACTTAACGAACCGCAAAACCTGCAAATTTATCAGCAAGAGTCTTTTCAAAGCCGGGACGTGATTCGTTTATTGAGCAAATACACTGCATTAATGCTGAGATAGAACCTCTGGTTAATAACGGCAACAGAACTTATGTTGCGGATTGGCTAATTGCAGTTATTAGCTTAAGCACAGCTGCTGTAACAGTTTCATTACCTTTTGATAGCTACTATTTGAAAGATAGACTACTTATTTATAAACAATTAATTCAAATCTTCAGCATGTGAAACTTGTACAGCATTTGTTCAGTGTAACTTACATCCAGGACACATTTGTTTTAAGAATTCCTTTCTATGAGCGAAGTTAGGGAATGGATTGAGACTAAACTCTAAAAGTTATAATATCCTATTTCTTTTAAGGTTGGTAGTAAATTTTAGAGCTAACAAATTATTCACATCATCATCTTTCGGGTCTATCATCCGCATTGCAGATGTTTTCGTTTTAGAACAATCAGAATTCGAACCACTCTATCAGCACGTATCTCTTATAAGAGTTTTTCTGCCATCATTAACGTTTCCAGTTTAAGTCTCTAAATCTTTTCAATATATTAATTCACTAAGGTTATCAGAGTGCTATGGTAACTAGGGATGAATTTATAAATAGCTATAGGCAATATCAATATAGTGATCTGGGACACGTGAGATGGTACAGTTCACTCTCAGACAAGCTGCTTCCACATCATTATATTCCACCGGAAACATTGTCTAAGAAATGAGTGTTAATTAAGAACAGAAAGTGTCACACCTGAGCCAGGTACGTCACATTCCATCACCTCTGTCAATGGAAGAGACGTCAGATAGGCGGTTTGATGTGAGACGACAGATAGGCGGTTTGATGCGTTCAGGAAATTGCATCGAGAGAAGAATTTGAAGGCAGCTGCAGGCAGAGTACGGCCATTGCTTGCAACGGAAACTAACAAAAAAATACTGAGAAAATATCAGGGAATTGGTCTGCTGAACTAATCACATTATTTTAGCCTCATTCTAAAAAAGGAAGTTACTGTTTTTGAAGACTATGTCATTAGTAGCTACTATTATATTGATTCTGATGTTGATAAATAATACAAACAAATATATAAATAAGAATGTGTAGAAAAAACTCAAGGTTACCAAATATTTAAAATTTCATGATACCCATTTTTACAGAAAATTCCTAAATACAAACTTCATTAGAAAATACTATGGTTTTATATATTTTATATAAAATGCCATTCAACTCGACTATTATTCCATGTTTTGAATGACTTCAATCTATGAATTAGCAAAACTAATATCTCATTCCTATGTGATGTACTAAATTAGTACGAATGTAATAGCAAAATTCAAAGTAATAAAATAACTTTATATTACTAACCGTTAATCCATATTATATGAAAATTAAGTTTTAATCGAAAGGATATAAATGAAACCGAAAAAATCAAAACAAATAAATAATGGAGAAGAAAATAAAGCTGTCAGAATAATGATCGATACATTCATTTATTGACTGTTAAATGGTGGTAGTTATTTTAAAACAATATGCCATTAATGGCGAGTTATGATGGAATACAGTAATTAATAAACTGCTAATAACCTACATTAAATCGAAGTTAATTTACTAATGTGGTGAAAAGTGAACTAGTCCTCTTATAAATGTATGATTCATGAGCATTTTCTTGAGCACGGATATACCCCAAGGTTTTCTGACACATGTTTAGTCTGTTGCTGAATGTTGAGCTTTGCTTTACTGAGGAGTAATTACACCATACTGGTTTGAATTTCTAAACTGTTGTTACAGTTTAAATAGCATATGCTTTTTTTCCACCTACCCCTGCTCGAGTCAACAGAAAAGCTATCGAGTGTCCGGCAGATGTTTTCTAAGTCTGCATAGGCTCAGGCTTTAGTCAAATCTATTTTTTCTCTAGATCTAACCACCAACAATCATCCTACAACATAATTTGTTTATCCAATGTACATCTATCCTCCAAATTGTAAGAAAACTTAAGACTGTTATTTAGTTTTATTTAGCTTGTAAGGTACTAGACGATAAGGCCCAGTGAACATTCAGTTGGTAGTGTACTGCATACACATAACTACCTAAAGCTACTCATACTCAGCCTCAAATATTCAGGTGTGTTCAGACGAGTAGTTTGCAGATGGCTGAGTTATGGCGTCCGTGGGAGATAGTCATGATATTGGACACGAGGGAACCACTGGCGTACATTTTCGGGACACTAATGGATTCCTTGCGTTAATTTTCGGGAAACAGACGAACTCCTTGCGTTAATTTTCGGGAAACAGACGAACTCCTTGCGTTAATTTTCGGGAAACAGACGAACTCCTTGCGTTAATTTTCGGGAAACAGACGAACTCCTTGCGTTAATTTTCGGGAAAGAGACGAACTCCTTGCGTTAATTTTCGGGAAAGAGACGAACTCATTGCGTTAATTTTCGGAAAAGAGACTAACTCCTTGCGTTAATTTTCAGGAAACAGACGAACTCCTAGCGTTAATTTTCGGTAAACAGACGAACTCCTTGCGTTAATTTTCGGGAAAGAGACGAACTCCATGCGTTAATTTTCGGGAAAGAGACGAACTCCTTGCGTTAATTTTCGGAAAAGAGACGAACTCCTTGCGTTAATTTTCGGGAAAGAGACGAACTCCTAGCGTTAATTTTCGGGAAAGAGACGAACTCCTTGCGTTAATTTTCGGAAAAGAGACGAACTCCTTGCGTTAATTTTCGGGAAACAGACGAACTCCTAGCGTTAATTTTCGGGAAACAGACGAACTCCAAGCGATAATTTTCGGCTACGCCACCACATCCCAATCGTAGCAAACCTGATCTCTTTCATCACAGTGATACAATTGTTATACTATTTTACAATTATTATTGCGTCATCTTAGCAGAGAGCTTAAAAAAAATTCTTGCGTTGAAATTTCTCTAGGCGAATTATCTTAGGGTAAAATTTCCGGACACGGTGAAGATGATTGACTTTGTGAAGTTGTCATCTGCAGCTGGTGTACTGATAGGCTATCTTTCGAATAGATAAACCTGACACTAGTTGGAAGGTGGGAACTAGTACACTAACAAATAAAAGTTTAGGCCTAAAAAAGTGTCTGTGATGACACACGATAGCAGGGGTACTGTAACACAAGAGTTTAACCCTGAATCATCAGGATTAGTTTCATACTAGCTACATACATTAACACTTCAGCTGTTTAAATAGGTTTTATTTAATTTAACTTTGAAAACAGATTTTGTTAGATAGCTACAAATTACCATGAAGGATTGTTCATTATAAAAAAATGGAACTAACAAACACATCGAGAGAAAGATTTTGTAAATTATCACTGACTGTATATGTGTATTAATGAAGTTATGAACATCAAATATTTGAGGCATTGGCATATTTGACAAAAGGAATTTATTATAGTAATGAATAAAAATATTTGAAGTGACTTATAGAAGGTACCAAACTGATGATAGAAATATACTAAAAAAGCGCGGATGCCATCAAGCGAAAAATCAAAATCAGTGGCATTTTCTGTGAAATTTTCAATAGCGATTCTTGTAGGAATAATAAAATGCCCTAATTTTAGAACTAACTACTGCGTTAGGATCTAACCCAGTAAATTAGTGCTAATCCTGCAGTGAGTGCAGTAGGATAGACTGTAGGACGTTAGACGAGATAGGGGGGAGTGAACGTAGATAAGCTTTGGAGTTCCCGTCAACTAACACTAGTGACTCTGTAACCTGATAGTGAATCATAGGGATTGCCAGAAAAAAAATGGGAATTACGAATACTATAAGCTACTTGCTTTAATATATTTAAATGTCATATTCGGAAAACTATTAAGATGGACTTCCAGAGAGGCGGCTGAAACGGCTAGAGCCGCGCGGCTCTAGCCGTTTTTACAAGTCCACCTTTAGGTCCATTCTATACAAGCAAATAAGACGCCGCGTTTTTACGGCCCAGTTTACACCTCTTAAAATTCAATCTTTACTAGCTGGTGAAAATGCAGCGTTTTCAACGCGGTAGAAACGCTTTGCAATCTACACAGGTGGATGAAAAGGCGACGTCTGCTTCACTAGTTTGGAACGGGCCTAACACTGAAGGTCAAAGATGACGAGTTTCGAACTGTTCAAAGCTCGTAGATGAAGATAAGCCAAGTCACTTACCAAAGAATGTAACAAAAAGGGACTAAAGCTTAATTTACAGCCAACAGTTATACTTCGCTACAGTAATAAATCAATAAAAAGCATCTATTTTCCCAAAAATAAGTCGATGTGTAACATTTAGTAATGCATGTCAGAAAGTAGACTCGGTTATCTCTCTAGACTGATAACAGACACTGATAAGGGAGGTAGGCGACAAGATACACTAACATTCTAGAGCTGATGGTGAAACTAAACAATAATCACCTTTTTGGGAATAGGCCCCTAGATCTACAGAATGGCTTATGATAAGCAAACAATTAGAAAGAACTGAATGAATTATATTTGAAAGAGAGCTATTGTTTTTAGGAAGAAAAGTATATAGAAATGCATATATTTAAGCGGGTAGTCGAACCCCTGACCCAATAATTGGGATTCAACATCTGCACAATGCTTCTATAAACGGGTGGAAGAGGAAAATGAAGAGGTGGTAGTGAATGAAGCCTAACTTCATAAATAACATCAGACATATAATTTAATAGCAATACCTATCCCAAATAGAACAGAATTTACCAAACAAAAAGATATGACATTAATATCAACATCATTTTGAAACCAAAAAATGTGGTTTAATCTGTCAGAAGATTTCACATTAGAAATATATTTGTTAATGTAATCAGCTGTTTTTATATGAAAGAGCTTTAACTGCATATCATGCACATTAACTACTATGTACAATACTCTAACAGTTGTACAAACATACAAATAGTTAGGCCTCTGATTTTTGAAGAGATAATTAGATGTCAGATGCAGCAGCTGGTGGAAATTGACTAATTAATTAATTTATAATTTATATCTATTAGTTAGGCTGACTAATTAATTTAAACCTATTAATTGGACCAACTATTAATTTATATCAATTAATATGGCTAATTATAAAATGTTTCCCTATTAATTTGGCTAACTGTTAATTTATACCTAATAATTAGGCTAACTATGTAATGTTTTTATACTAATTTGTCTAGCCTCTTTAAATTCACTTAAACCCATTAATTAACTCCATTAGCCTTATTAATTAATATAATGTTATCATATTATAATGTTAACAAATTATAATATGATAAAAATGCATGTCAGAAAGGAATTTTCTGACATGCAACAAAATTTCGGTTTTGCAAGAAGATACAAATAATATTCCACTAGGGATGAATTCATGGTTTAACAATAACTTGTTATTTGATGAAAAATAATAATACACAAAATTTATCTAAAATAAGGGCAAGAATTAATTATATTAAAAAAAATTAATTTTACTCCACTAGTGTCTAAAATGCATTTCATTTATTTTCAGTTTCCACGAAAGATCTATATTAAGAATAAATATATTTATTGAAGAAATATATACATATACATCAAGCCGTTATATAACTTCCATTATATATGAAATTTTTAGTATTGTATGTACAGTTAAAGAAGTGATAACAAGATGATAATCTTAGATACAGTCAATGTGGTGGAAAGCGTATGCGCAAACACGCACTAATTAAAAACTAATAACTTGACTTTTGGTACATTAATGTAATTACATTTTATGTTTTAGTGCAGTGCATATAAGTGCATAGTGCATGCGGCTCAAGGATATTATTCGAAACGTGTTGTGGGGAGAGAGGAAATGCTTCCGGCTTAAATTAATACTCTGTAAACACATGAAAAAGATAAGCAGGAACTCTCTGGCGAAACTATTTGCCTTACACATAGGGGGAAATGGAGGCAGTGGAGGAAAATGGAGGCAGTGGAGGGAAATGGAGGCAGTGGAGGAAATGCAGAAACAAAGATCTCCATAGATTCATAGAGGAAAAAATAGAGTACATTCATTCCATTGACTCAGCCAATGTTGGAAGTATAAAGTACCTAAATACTCTCAATGTAAAAAAAGGTACAGTCTCAACATTGTACATTGATTTGAAGATAAAAAAAGTAACGAGAAACAGTTTATTGGTAGTCCATTTAAATGGTAACGAGGGCAAGTTAAGTTCCCGAACAATTTACTATAACTAGTTACTTACTACGTATTTTGTTGTGCTGTAAGATGGGAGTGTAACGTTGGTGACAGACATGAGTTGTGTTGGGGAGAGTTGATGAGTTTACTATTACCCTCACGTAATTTTCGTGAGTTGATGTGGAGATGAGGGAAGGTGATGAGGGAGATGAGACGTGAGGAGATGACCAAATACAGACCATTGAGGGGGAGAAGATAAAGAACAGATAGTGAGAGGGGTGAGGAACATCTAAGGAATGACTTAAGAATGGCGATAGGCAATGCATGTGCCAGGTGCCACTAGTGTCTGTTGCAGTTCATTAAAAAGTTAAAAACACTTCTTCAGCTCATCAAAACCACAACAATAAACTTTTTGTGGAATCTAACTTTATGAACAATAAACCAATTGAATATAAAAAGTGTGCAATGCAAGCCTCTCTCTAACCGCTGCCTGCGACTTTATTCACATCCGCTGAATAGGTTTCTCGTAGCGGTGTATTTCAGCGCTAAGGTTCTAGGCGCTTGCTGCAAACAACACTAAATAAGCAGGTAGTATTGCAAGCATTGAATTGGAATAGTCAACTGGAATTTATCTTAGTGGGGGTTTAACGTCTGTTTCGGAACCAAAGGCCATATAGCTAACGTCAGAAGGAAATTAAGTACAAGGGACTGGAAGAAGCAGTCAGAAAGGAAAGTGGCTACATGAACAAAGTCACCTACCAATGACAATGCAACTGGAATATAGTTAGTAAAATGTGAAGGTTTATTGTCAGATGTACATATGTGAAAAATTTCTAAATTCCTTCTAATTTTAAGTTTGGAAATTTTACTGAAATATATTTAACGATAGCAGTTAATAATAAATACTGCAATTGTTACTAAAGTTAGTCCACTTATTGACAAAGTATTTCTATGTTCCAAGATATTAGTAGGTGGACACACCAAAACACGGCTAATTATGAAGAGAGAATAACTTTGGATGGTATCTATTGTGCATAGACAGAGGAGACAGAAGAATGGTTATGGCAAAAACAACAATGCAATGTTCACTGCAAAAATAGAACAATGAATACAATGTTATATACATATAGAAACTATATATATATAGATCATACATATATGTTATATATAGACAATATTCTATCTATAACTACATATAGATTAAATATAAGTATATACATTATACAATGCAGTCTATAAATATTTGAACAATATGGACTATAAATACATGGACATTATTATCTATCTACAAGTGTATGGACAATATTCTACCTATAGCAGCTATATAAAGACTATATATAAGTAATGCAGTATATAAATAAAACATATAGTTTATATCTTAAAATAATGATAATAATCAAGCATTATTATTAATTTTTTAGTACAGAAAATAACAATCATTGTATAATAAAAACAGACGACTGACACTTGTTTTTGAGCGCATACCTTCGCCGCCGTTAATAAATGACCTTGACAATCCAATAATTTGCTTTAGTTATAAAATGACCTTGACCTCAAGTTTTGACCTGATCGCTACCAAAATTTAGCAGATGGTACCCGGACATTGACCAATCGTCCCACTAAGTGTCAGGCTATTTTGTTGAATGCTTTTTGAGTTACGCGAGTAACAAGATGACAAATAAGTAGATGCACACCGAAACATAACTTTCCGCAAATGCGAAGGTGAATAATATTACGTACCAATGCAATTTCTTATGTTTTTTAATAATTTAAATTAACTAGAATTTTATGAATAATTTATTAATTAACCAAAATAAGGTAACTAAGGTTAACATGTCAGAATATCAGGAAAAACCGTCTATAAATGACATGGGGTCAGTTCTGAGTTATCGGACAGTTCCACATTCTCGGACACGCAAGAAAACTACATTCATTACTTAGTTAAAATAAGACACAAAATATATGAATCGAATTCATTCCTTAAAAAGTTCATAAGCTATCCCTTATAAGCATTAAAAATAGGCTGTAGGAGCTAATCACTGATGTCAAAGATAAGGTGGTACTTTTTCAGTGCATTGGGGGAAAAGGTGGACCCGCATGGATTGGTGAGTACGTCACATGTACCCGCATGGAGGTGACATCTAGTAAAGTATTTACGAGTACCCAGTGTACGCCTTGTACAGTGCTGATTATATGGCCTTCGATAGCGCTATATGGCCTTCGATAGCGCTATATGGCCTTCGATAGCGCTATATGGCCTTCGATAGCGCTATTTGGCTTTCGATAGCGCTATATGGCCTTCGATAGCGCTATATGGCCTTCGATAGCGCTATATGGCCTTCGATAGCGCTATTTGGCCTTCGATAGCGCTATTTGGCCTTCGATAGCGCTATATGGCCTTATATAGCGCTATATGGCCTTATATAGCGCTATATGGCCTCATATAGCGCTATATGGCCTTATATAGCGCTACATGGCCTTATATAGCGCTACATGGCCTTATATAGCGCTACATGGCCTTATATAGCGCTATATGGCCTTATATAGCGCTATATGGCCTTATATAGCGCTATATGGCCTTCGATAGCGCTATATGGCCTTCGATAGCGTTATATGGCCTTATATAGCGCTATATGGCCTTATATAGCGCTATATGGCCTTATATAGCGCTATATGGCCTTATATAGCGCTATATGGCCTTATATAGCGCTATATGGCCTTCGATAGCGCTATATGGCCTTCGATAGCGCTATATGGCCTTCGATAGCGCTATATGGCCTTCGATAGCGCTATTTGGCCTTCGATAGCGCTATATGGCCTTTGATAGCGCTATATGGCCTTCGATAGCGCTATTTGGCCTTCGATAGCGCTATTTGGCCTTCGATAGCGCTATTTGGCCTTATATAGCGCTATATGGCCTTATATAGCGCTATATGGCCTCATATAGCGCTATATGGCCTTATATAGCGCTACATGGCCTTATATAGCGCTACATGGCCTTATATAGCGCTATATGGCCTTCGATAGCGCTATATGGCCTTCGATAGCGCTATATGGCCTTCGATAGCGCTATATGGCCTTCGATAGCGCTATATGGCCTTATATAGCGCTATATGGCCTTATATAGCGCTATATGGCCTTATATAGCGCTATATGGCCTTATATAGCGCTATATGGCCTTATATAGCGCTATATGGCCTTATATAGCGCTATATGGCCTTATATAGCGCTATATGGCCTTCGATAGCGCTATATGGCCTTCGATAGCGCTATATGGCCTTCGATAGCGCTATATGGCCTTCGATAGCGCTATATGGCCTTCGATAGCGCTATTTGGCCTTCGATAGCGCTATATGGCCTTCGATAGCGCTATTTGGCCTTCGATAGCGCTATATGGCCTTCGATAGCGCTATTTGGCCTTCGATAGCGCTATATGGCCTTCGATAGCGCTATTTGGCCTTCGATAGCGCTATATGGCCTTATATAGCGCTATATGGCCTTATATAGCGCTATATGGCCTCATATAGCGCTATATGGCCTCATATAGCGCTATATGGCCTTATATAGCGCTACATGGCCTTATATAGCGCTATATGGCCTTATATAGCGCTACATGGCCTTATATAGCGCTACATGGCCTTATATAGCGCTATATGGCCTTATATAGCGCTATATGGCCTTATATAGCGCTATATGGCCTTCGATAGCGCTATATGGCCTTCGATAGCGCTATATGGCCTTCGATAGCACTATATGGCCTTATATAGCGCTATATGGCCTTATATAGCGCTATATGGCCTTATATAGCGCTATATGGCCTTCGATAGCGCTATATGGCCTTCGATAGCGCTATATGGCCTTCGATAGCGCTATATGGCCTTCGATAGCGCTATATGGCCTTCGATAGCGCTATATGGCCTTCGATAGCGCTATATGGCCTTCGATAGCGCTATTTGGCCTTCGATAGCGCTATATGGCCTTCGATAGCGCTATATGGCCTTCGATAGCGCTATTTGGCCTTATATAGCGCTATATGGCCTTATATAGCGCTATATGGCCTCATATAGCGCTATATGGCCTTATATAGCGCTACATGGCCTTATATAGCGCTACATGGCCTTATATAGCGCTACATGGCCTTATATAGCGCTACATGGCCTTAT
>CANNZV010004365.1:0-42389 GCA_947561585.1 Caprella mutica | reverse complement strand
CTGTGATAATGTACTATCAGAGAAAAGAGTCACTGTGATGATGTACTATCAGAGAAAAGAGTCATTGTGATGATGTACTATCAGAGAAAAGAGTCACTGTGATGATGTACTATCAGAGAAAAGAGTCACTGTGATGATGTACTATCAGAGAAAAGAGTCACTGTGATGATGTACTATCAGAGAAAAGAGTCACTGTGATGATGTACTATCAGAGAAAAGAGTCACTGTGATGATGTACTATCAGAGAAAAGAGTCACTGTGATGATGTACTATCAGAGAAAAGAGTCACTGTGATGATGTACTATCAGAGAAAAGAGTCACTGTGATGATGTACTATCAGAGAAAAGAGTCACTGTGATGATGTACTATCAGAGAAAAGAGTCACTGTGATGATGTACTATCAGGAAAAAGAGTCACTGTGATGATGTACTATCAGACAAAAGAGTCACTGATGATGTATTATCAGAGAAAAGAGTCACTGTGATGATGTACTATCAGAGAAAAGAGTCATTGTGATGATGTACTATCAGAGAAAAGAGTCACTGTGATGATGTACTATCAGAGAAAACTGTCACTGTGATGATGTACTATCAGAGAAAAGAGTCACTGTGATGATGTACTATCAGAGAAAAGAGTCACTGTGATGATGTACAATCAGAGAAAAGAGTCACTGTGATGATGTACTATCAGAGAAAAGAGTCACTGTGATTTTGTACTATCAGAGAAAAGAGTCATTGTGATGATGTACTATCAGAGAAAAGAGTCATTGTGATGATGTACTATCAGAGAAAAGAGTCACTGTGATGATGTACTATCAGAGAAAAGAGTCACTGTGATGATGTACTATCAGAGAAAAGAGTCACTGTGATGATGTACTATCAGAGAAAAGAGTCACTGTGATGATGTACTATCAGAGAAAAGAGTCATTGTGATGATGTACTATCAGAGAAAAGAGTCATTGTGATGATGTACTATCAGAGAAAAGAGTCACTGTGATGATGTACTATCAGAGAAAAGAGTCACTGTGATGATGTACTATCAGAGAAAAGAGTCACTGTGATGATGTACTATCAGAGAAAAGAGTTTATGTTGAATTTCACATTTATTGAAGTTTATTTTTGCAAATGTGAAATTGATTAAATTTGTTCGAATTTATTCAAATATCAAATGTTTAAGTTGTAAATAATTAACATATAAACATGATAATTACTAACTCTTCTATCTAGTGAGGAAGAGTTTGTGTAGATGGAAAGGTGCGAGTGGTAATAAGAGTGTCTGCGTGTGACTGATGTGTGTCACGACTTACCAAGGGCCTGATTGACACTGCCAAGCGGTAGTAGTGTTCCGCCTCCCTATTCTTGCCAGCCTGCCTCAGGGTATTGGCAGCATTGATTATGATCTCGTACTCTGACGGAGAAATCTGCGCTGCCTGCACGTAGTGATGCGCCGCGTCGTTGTGACGCTCAACCTCCGATAGAAACTGACCTGTGAAAGTACGGGAAAATTAATCTAAATCTATAGAATCTAAACGTTTAAAGTAGAAAATAAATAGGGTGAAAATTATCATTTCATTAAAAATCAAGTAAGATCTTGAAAAGAAAGTAATGAAGTGTGAGGTAATTAACCAGACGGATTATAATAATTTAAAAGAATGAAAGGCTTGGAAAAAGATAGTAATACTCAATCTGACATGTAATTCTATCTCTTTAGTTAGAGTATGTGGAAGAGATAGGTTGCAAGGCTTAACTTACTCTCGACACTGAAACAAAAACTTGTTTTCTGTCATGAAACTTCATATAGTTTGAGTAAAGGAGTTTACAGAGAGGCATGAAAGTGCATAGGAAAATATCTAAAGAATTTGCACTATAATACTCTGTCCTTTGAGTTTCCATTAATAGTTATTTCATATTCTTTAATTTGCCTAAGATCATTTTTATTCGGAAACTACAAGGTGAAAATTTTGTAAAATTTATTTCATATAGTTACAGTTTTTTTTCAATATTGTTTTTTAATGTAAATTTTGATTACTTTACTAATTTGATTTTAAAATAAATATCAACAAAATTTAAGAATAAAAAATTATTTATTTCGATGTTGTTTAAGAAAATTTTAAAAGTAATAATTATTCTTATTGATGTGAATGGAGGTTTGTAATACACATTATTTGATAAAATATAAAGGCCAATAGCTTTCCTGCATGCACGAGCCTAAAATTTTGTGAAATACATTGTGAAAACTATGAAATACTTCTTTGTGCGTTTACATTGATTTAATATAACACATAAAAATATACAATAAATTATTGTGGTGTCTATTAATTTCTGTATTAATAAATATAAAATTAGAAAAGTGGAAATATTCACTTTAAAAGATTGTATACTTTAATATATTAATACAGTTACTATTTAATAGTGATAGTTAAATTGTTTATATGATAGTTTAATTGTTTATATCATAATTAAAATATTTATATGATATTTAAATTGTTTATATGATAGTTTAATTGTTTATATCATAATTAAAATATTTATATGATATTTAAATTGTTTATATGATAGTTTAATTGTTTATATCATAATTAAAATATTTATATGATATTTAAATTGTTTATATGATAGTTTAATTGTTTATATCATAATTAAAATATTTATATGATATTTAAATTGTTTATATGATAGTTTAATTGTTTATATCATAATTAAAATATTTATATGATATTTAAATTGTTTATATGATAGTTTAATTGTTTATATCATAATTAAAATGTTTATATGATATTTATATTGTTTATATGATATTGCAATATATGGAATTGATTTATTTAAATATTCTAAAATTCCACAGACTGAAAATTTAGAAATTTTCTTGAGAAATTTTGTTATGTTTAGATTTCTACGGCAATGAGAACATTTTTATTAAACTGATTGTACCTTAAACATATTTATTTAAGAGACTGTACCAAGTCACAGACTAAAGTAACAGACTGTACCAAGTCACACACTAAAGTTACAGACTGTACCAAGTCACACACTAAAGTTACAGACTGTACCAAGTCACACACTAAAGTAACAGACTGTACCAAGTCACACACTAAAGTTACAGACTGTACCAAGTCACACACTAAAGTTACAGACTGTACCAAGTCACACACTAAAGTTACAGACTGTACCAAGTCACACACTAAAGTTACAGACTGTACCAAGTCACACACTAAAGTTACAGACTGTACCAAGTCACACACTAAAGTTACAGACTGTACCAAGTCACAAACTAAAGTAACAGACTGTACCAAGTCACACACTAAAGTTACAGACTGTACCAAGTCACACACTAAAGTTACAGGCTGTACCCAATGAAGAAGAAGCGACACGAAATGAAATAAAAGAATCAAATTGGTGCCTGGGTACAAAAAATAGAGTGATAGGAATATAGCGTGCAAACCATGCCGTCGCTATTCCAAAAACAGCACCACGGAGAAATCGAAGCGGTGGGCAATACGTACTATTTGGCCAACATGATTAATGAGACCCAATGAGAGGACCCTGTAAGACCATGGTCAGGTCGTACTGAATAGGGCACCCCCACTTGGTCATTGTAGGGGGAAACACGGGGGTATGCCCCCACAACAATCAAGAGTGTAACTGATCAATAACACACTACGAACAAACGCAAAATGACCCGATGGGATTTTGAAAATAAAGCGAGGCGACTTGGAGTGAGAAACCGAGACTGAAATTATTTAGCGAAATGAGCCGCAAAACGTGGCATTAAAAATTGAAATGACATTTGGGATGGCAGGGAATGAGAAGATGCTGTGAGAAGATGCTGAGAGAAGATGCTGAGAGAAGATGCTGAGAGAAGATGCTGAGAGAAGATGCTGAGAGAAGATGCTGAGAGAAGATGCTGAGGGATAATCCTGAGAACTCATGGCCGCTTCAATCGATTTTGACCTTTTCGTGACCTTGACCTTTGCCCGATCACTCCCATATCTTATAAAATGGTTTCCGGATTATGACCAATGGCACAACTAAATTTCAGGCAATTCAGTTGAACACTTTTTGAGTTATGCGAATAACAAGATTATACATAAATGCATATCAAAACAAAATCTTCCGCAATTTTCCGAAGGCAATGACGAAATTACATTGTTAACATTATAAATAAATTTCAAACTATTCTGTATAAAAATGAAAAAAAGGTTGTAATTAATTTTCTAATGACTGTATAAGTTATTTGTTCCTTTGCTAGTATATATAGTAATGACTAAGGTTGTGACAATATGCTTTTAAAATCATAGATCCCGGAAATATTACAGTATTGAATCATTCTAAAAAAGTTGTATACAGCTTTCGATACCATTTCATTTCATTTCGTCTATGATATTCTGAATATCTATGATTTCAAAAGCGTATTGTCACAACCCGATTAATTAACATCACCACTTTATTAACAACTGGAGACATAGAAAACCTCTGATAAAGCACTCACTCAACTTCAGATTGTTGCAGTAATTTATGCAGCTTTTAAGCGCATATGCTATCATTTAATTTACATCATCGACTATATGATTCAATTTACAATATCCAGAAGCCGCTATGGACATTAAATCAAAATTTGGCTAATGTTTGAATGATAAGTAACTGACTGAGGTCCATTTGTATGGTGATGGGCGTAACTTAGTGGAGTATCATGCAAATAAAAATAGCAGTCGAAGAAATGCCGTCCATATGAGACCGAGAGTTGCAACAATTACTGCATTTGGTCTTAATCCACATAAAAAAGGTTATGCATGTACAATCAAAGAAGGTGAACCTATTTTATCACAGTTGACTAGTTGTAATGTTTGTAGATATTTTTAAATTGGTCTGGGTACACGACAACAAATTTACAAGATTGTAAAATGATAGAAAATTAGAAAAGTCTGATTGATGAAATGAGAATCATCACAGTGACTCTTTTCTCTGATAGTACATCATCACAGTGACTCTTTTCTCTGATAGTACATCATCACAGTGACTCTTTTCTCTGATAGTACATCATCACAGTGACTCTTTTCTCTGATAGTACATCATCACAGTGACTCTTTTCTCTGATAGTACATCATCACAGTGACTCTTTTCTCTGATAGTACATCATCACAGTGACTCTTTTCTCTGATAGTACATCATCACAGTGACTCTTTTCTCTGATAGTACATCATCACAGTGACTCTTTTCTCTGATAGTACATCATCACAGTGACTCTTTTCTCTGATAGTACATCATCACAGTGACTCTTTTCTCTGATAGTACATCATCACAGTGACTCTTTTTTCTGATTGTACATCATCACACTGACTCTTTTCTCTGATAGTACATCATCACAGTGACTCTTTTCTCTGATAGTACATCATCACAGTGACTCTTTTCTCTGATAGTACATCATCACAGTGACTCTTTTTTCTGATTGTACATCATCACACTGACTCTTTTCTCTGGTAGTACATCATCACAGTGACTCTTTTCTCTGATAGTACATCATCACAGTGACTCTTTTCTCTGATAGTACATCATCACAGTGACTCTTTTCTCTGATAGTACATCATCACAGTGACTCTTTTTTCTGATTGTACATCATCACACTGACTCTTTTCTCTGATAGTACATCATCACAGTGACTCTTTTCTCTGATAGTACATGATCACAGTGACTCTTTTCTCTGATAGTACATCATCACAGTGACTCTTTTCTTCGATAGTACATCATCACAGTGACTCTTTACTATGATAGTACATCATCACAGTGACTCTTTTCTCTGATAGTACATCATCACAGTGACTCTTTTCTCTGGTAGTACATATTATTATTATCGTCCACGGACAATTCGTCCACGAAATGCTTTAATTTGTTATATTTATAATATGCATATATTTTATATTATGTATTATTTATTTATATTCTACGATTTGTAGAAAACATGGTAATAAGAAATTGCTATAATTCTTTTTGCAATATTCTTATCTTCAGCATATATTTTTAATGGTATACAGGCAGGCCTTGCTTTCATTGCACCCCGGTCTTATATATAATATCTATAATAATAGCGAGTCATTTCTCTAAATTAATAGGTATAGTACATAAACATAGAAAACGAAGACATTATTTTTCGTGGTGTATTTTCACAATAACTACAATAAACATCAATATTATTACTCAGATTAGCTCAAAAGAAGCAATATTGGTTCAGAAATTAGTTTTTTATGGCAGAAATATTTGTGGCTACGTAAGATACATACATGTGTTAAATATTCTACTAAACAAGTAATTGATATTTCAGTGTCATCGGACCCATACTTAAACCATATTTCGGTTGTTTGCGAGAACACAGTCATAACTTCAAGAAAGCTATTATTCAGGAGAGGCATTTTAGTACTTGTAATGTACGTACATTTAATGGTACATCGTTAGGGCATTTGGCCTTTCTAGCGGTACATTTTTGAGTTACAATGATGATTTTTTTACCAAAATGATCAGCATTTTATGATTTATATGTCTATATGGATAACTCTAAAATACATGTTTTTGTGATTATGACGTTGTTGCTGCAAACAAGCGATTTATCAATTAATATTTACCACTATTTCAATTATTTTATATTATTTCTTACGCTTCCATACATTTATTATTGTTAGTTTCATGTTATTTCAGTTTCATATTTTGGATACTCGTAACTCATTAATTAATGCAAAATATTAATGGTGGTAGGGGAGGGTGGTCATCAATGGGACAAAAAACACAGAAAGATTGATATTTCATTTACTATGGGCATAATATGAAAAATAAAAAATCCATGTGTAATATAGATATTCCTTTATAAAAGTAAACTATATCTAATGCTATCACATATTCTGTTGACTAGAAAAAAATTAAATAAAAAACAAAAAAAATTGTCCCATTGTTTAACAGCGCTGGTGAACAATGGGACATGCCCTGGTGAACGATGGTACAGTTTATCAAACTTGTATATTGTTGAGGTTTTGGTAAAATTTCAAGTTCGAATTATCTCTTTATGTTGTCCGACACTTAGTTAGTTCATATAATATCAGTTAAATGTCCTCTAACTTCACCGAAGCCATGTCAGGAACATTTGGAAAATTAAGCTCATTGCACTTGAATCTTCGCCTAACATAAATATTTCGTATTTATCTTTTTCATGCTTTTGGCCAACAGAATACGTTTTAGAAGTCACCTCAAATTCTACAAGTGCATAAATCTTCATTTTAAACATTTTCGGTGGAGATTTGAGTTCTTCAGACGAATGGATCAGTTAGATTAAGAGTTATATACCAGACCAAGAACAATAGTTCACAGGCCATCTACGTCAGATGCTTTATGAAGTGATTTCGAAGGCCTTATCCTTAGTGGCACCAGCAAAAATCTCTTCTTTCTCTGGTGTATCCGTTGCAATCATGCTGCGTCTTTTTCTTTTATTAGTGAAATTTGTTCTCTATGCAGTGCTTTGTGATGACCTCAGATTGCTAAAGCCCTTGAACATGATCGAAAGTCCCGCTTCAGCTGGAAGCTCTGTTTCTACAAGAAGCCCTGAAGCTACAGTTCACGTTATTGTATCAAAAAAATATAGATTTATAAATTCATATGGAGTAACTAGACAGTTTGGTTGACAATAAGGCACTGTCCCATTGTTAACCAAATTTTCTGTCCCAATGATCACCATGACGCCATTTTGAAAACATATGGGTATAGCGGCTCAACTACAAAAGTATAAAGGCAATCCTTTCAAATGATCATATTTTACATATTACTTAATATCATGTAAAAATGCCGTAAGCATTATATGTTAAATTTACAGATTTATAACAATTGAAACAAAGTACGAAATATTTAGTTTTATCACCCCTAAAACACGTTTTCGCTTTTAAACAGGGCTGACTGCACCCCAACCGCTGAATGCAATGCGAGTGAATGCACTGAAGTATGCTTAATTTACCACTAAGATTTTGTTAAAAATTACCCTCAAATAAAAAAGTTATTCAGCATGTCCCATTGTTCCCGGTGTCCCATTGATGACCACCCTCCCCTAAATGACTTATAGATACAGTCAACCCGTGTAGCATATCTAATTTTATAACAGTAATGAACATTTTTATGTGTTCATATAAATTGATTAGGCTTAAATCATATTAATAATATTATATATTTACATTTGGCTATTAGTGTGAGATATGTCCCATATACACTTTATAATTACGAATTCTCCTTGGACGAAATGTCCGTGGACGAAATGTCCATGAACGAAATGTCCGTGGACGAAATATCCTAAATCCCATTAAATTGACCCCGATTATTTTTCCTACCAAATTTCTCGACTTAAAACTCCGTTATTTCTCTGTTCAAGAAAAATATAAACGAATGGTATCCGATATAAATATAGGGAATTAAATGACTTGAAAAAGAAAGTAGAAACCCATTTTTAACAAATAAAATTATAGATCTTATCCTATTAATCCCCCACGGTGTTCTTTATAGTACATCTTCCCTTATACTGTCCCTATAATCTTCCACAGCTAGGGCTTAGAAAAATCCCCAGATCCCCTATAGTGTCCCTATAATCTCCTATAGTGTCCCTATAATCCCCTATAGTGTCCCTATAATCCCCTATAGTGTCCCTATAATCCCCTATACTGTCCCTATAATCCCCTATAGTGTCCCTATAATCCTCTATAGTGTCCCTATAATCCCCTATAGTGTCCCTATAATCCCCTATAGTGTCCCTATAATCCCCTATACTGTCCCTATAATCCCCTATAGTGTCCCTATAATCCTCTATAGTGTCCCTATAATCCCCTATAGTGTCCCTATAAACCCCTATAATGTCCCTATAATCCCCTATAGTGTCCCTATAATCCCCTACAGTGTCCTATAATCCCCTATAGTGTCCCTATAAACCCCTATAGTGCTTATAGTCAGTACCTTCAGTTTCTCCACATTCCACCTCCTCATCTATCTTACCTGTCAATATCTATAATTATCATAGCTCATACAAATGGCATTAGATAAATCTTATCCAAGTTGGTAATCCAAATCCACTGATATACGTGCAGGATAAATATATCTTAGGGCCCCACCAGTGATATCTACGAACATAATGATATCTAACTGAGCTAATGTATGGCAACGCGATTAATAAAGAAAATTACAATGTGAAAACCACACTGACTGACATGCTGTGAGTCACTGCTCTCACTGTACAGTCACTGCTCTCACAGTACAGTCACTGCTCCCACTGTACAGTCACTGCTCTCACTGTACAGTCACTGCTCTCACAGTACAGTCACTGCTCTCACTGTACAGTCACTGCTCTCACTGTACAGTCACTGCTCTCACTGTACAGTCACTGCTCTCCTTTTACAGTCACTGCTCTCACAATACAGTCACTGCTCTCACTGTACAGTCACTGCTCTCACTGTACAGTCACTGCTCTCACAGTACAGTCACTGCTCTCACTGTACAGTCACTGCTCTCACTGTACAGTCACTGCTCTCACTGTACAGTCACTGCTCTCACTGTACAGTCACTGCTCTCACTGTACAGTCACTGCTCTCACTGTACAGTCACTGCTCTCACTGTACAGTCACTGCTCTCACTGTACAGTCACTGCTCTCACTGTACAGTCACTGCTCTCCTTTTACAGTCACTGCTCTCACAGTACAGTCACTGCTCTCACTGTACAGTCACTGCTCTCACTGTACAGTCACTGCTCTCACAGTACAGTCACTGCTCTCACTGTACAGTCACTGCTCTCACTGTACAGTCACTGCTCTCACTGTACAGTCACTACTCTCACTGTACAGTCACTGCTCTCACTGTACAGTCACTGCTCTCACTGCACAGTCACTGCTCTCACTGTACAGTCACTGCTCTCACTGTACAGTCACTACTCTCACTGTACAGTCACTGCTCTCACTGTACAGTCACTGCTCTCACTGCACAGTCACTGCTCTCACTGTACAGTCACTGCTCTCACTGTACAGTCACTGCTCTCATTGTACAGTCACTGCTCTCACTGTACAGTCACTGCTCTCACTGCACAGTCACTGCTCTCACTGCACAGTCACTGCTCTCACTGTACAGTCACTGCTCTCACTGTACAGTCACTGCTCTCACTGTACAGTCACTGTTCTAAATTAAATAATAATATTACACTTTATATTTTATTCGCAGTAATTTTAGTTCAATTTCTATGATTTATTGAAATAAAACTATTGTTTATAACTAATTCGATATACAATTTTCTCCATCATCATAAGCAAATAAACTAAAATTCATATATAATAATACTTTACTATGGTAACTTCTGTGTTATGGTAACTAATGATTATAAAATTCTTCATTTTTCTCACTCGTTCAAATTTGGTTTTAATTTTTATTTCACATGGAAAATTAATGAGAATGTTCCAAGCGATGTGTTGACTCTCCATAGCTTAGAGGACACATACAAAGGTTCTACTGCACTCTCCATAAAAGAGGAACTGCTGTAAAATATCATTGCTAAGCAGTGGACATTGCTGAGCAGTGGACATTGCTAAGCAGTGGACATTGCTAAGCAGTGGACATTGCTAAGCAATGGACATTGCTAAGCAGTGGACATTGCTAAGCAGTGGACATTGCTAAGCAATGGACATTGCTAAGCAGTTGACATTGCTAAGCAGTGGACATTGCTAAGCAGTGGACATTGCTAAGCAGTGGACATTGCTAAGCAATGGACATTGCTAAGCAGTTGACATTGCTAAGCAGTGGACATTGCTAAGCAGTTGACATTGCTAAGCAGTGGACATTGCTAAGCAATGGACATTGCTAAGCAGTTGACATTGCTAAGTAGTGGACATTGCTAAGCAGTGGACATTGCTAAGCAGTGGACATTGCTAAGCAGTGGACATTGCTAAGCAATGGACATTGCTAAGCAGTTGACATTGCTAAGTAGTTGACATTGCTAAGTAGTGGACATTGCTAAGCAGTGGACATTGCTAAGCAGTGGACATTGCTAAGCAGTGGACATTGCTAAGCAGTGGACATTGCTAAGCAGTGGACATTGCTAAGCAATGGACATTGCTAAGCAGTTGACATTGCTAAGTAGTTGACATTGCTAAGTAGTGGACATTGCTAAGCAGTGGACATTGCTAAGCAGTGGACATTGCTAAGCAGTGGACATTGCTAAGCAGTGGACATTGCTAAGCAGTGGACATTGCTAAGCAGTGGACATTGCTAAGCAGTGGACATTGCTAAGCAGTGGACATTGCTAAGCAGTGGACATTGCTAAGCAGTTGACATTGCTAAGCAGTGGACATTGCTAAGTAGTGGACATTGCTAAGTAGTGGACATTGCTAAGCAGTGGACATTGCTAAGCAGTGGACATTGCTAAGCAGTTGACATTGCTAAGCAGTGGACATTGCTAAGCAGTGGACATTGCTAAGCAGTGGACATTGCTAAGCAGTGGACATTGCTAAGCAGTGGACATTGCTAAGCAGTGGACATTGCTAAGCAGTGGACATTGCCAAGCAGTGGACATTGCCAAGCAGTGGACATTGCCAAGCAGTGGACATTCTTCACATCATGACTGCGTATGTTCAAAACACAGTCTATCCTAACTACCGTTTCCTAATTACAAGTTTCTTCATCACATGTCCTACGATAGTGGAAGCGCTAATTATCTCTCTGTGTACCTATTGATATCGTCTCTATGATAAAAACAGTGGTAGAAATGCAGTTCAAATTGTTAACCTTATTAGGGTTTGAAATATTGACCATCAGTGATTAAAATAGTGGTGGAAATGTGTACCAACACGTATTGAATATGCTAAAGAGTAGTGCGCATCTCCTACCAATTGGGAGGTTGTACTGTAGTTAGCTATCAGTAAAGGGTCACTAGTTCCACATTATCGTTCACTATGCTAATACCGTGAACAGATTAAACAGTAGATAAAGCTCTTCTAAAAGGTATGGAGAAACTAATGCAGTAGTCGGAAAGTGGAGACAGTTAGACATTTCTGTTCGTTCTGAACACCCACTTTCAGGGTAAGGTAAGTGTCCATTACATTTCTTCATAAGTTCACCCTACAAATATTTAATGTTTAACTTTATTTAACATTTATTTAGTAATATTGTATTTTATATTTTAAAATGTATTTGTTTATTGTTGTTTCAAATGTTTCAAATTTGTAAATATAGACAGAATTTTTTAATATTTAAATATGAATGGTCCATAATTATTGGGAAATTAAATAATGAAAATTTATATATCAATTAAATAGTATTTTTAAAGATATTATAATTTAAATCGTTAAAAACAAGGCCTATTAATTGTAACTATTAAATTGTTTTCCAGTCTATTAAATTTTAACTCATCCAATTATAAAATCAACATCGATTATAAACTAAAATACAGTTTCCAAATGACCCGATCATTTATTTTAAATAAATAAGGGATAATATATAGAGTACATCTTGAAATATGATATTTTCAAAGCCTACTCCTAAATCTAATTACTAATACATAATAGTTTAATTTTAGCTTAATAATAAGTAGGTAGCTATTTGTAGTATAAATTTAAATGTATTTGACCCATAAATAATGTTGATAACAATACTTAAGTACGAATAAGTAGAGACTGAGAGAAGGGCATACACACTTATTAACAATGGCTACCACAGTATGGCATTAAAGCTCGTATTAGAGATATATCTGCTAATAAATTACCTAGTTTATATACTTGATTGAAACGTTGCAAAGGGTGCACCACAGCACAAGCAGTAGCACCGCCATTGGTTCTAGACAAGAGAAAATAGCACTAAATAACCAAGAGATGTTCTACAAAACAAGAAAACTGTCATCGCGAGACATATGACCTTCTGCAACTTCAAATTCTGTCATTTGCTGAGAGTTTTAATGTGTAGTGACATCTGGCAACTTTTGGTGATATCATTTACAGATGTCGATAGAGAGATGCCTAGCCTGGATACTAGTGCCATCTGGTGGCTAAAACAGACGCAAATTCTTGAAGATATGATTGACTGATGTCACCGGTCTTGAATTTACACATTAAAATATATCTAAACAATTATACTTTTAACAAATATATATTATAAGTTAATCAACGAAAGAAATATTAATGATTTTAGAAATTCAATGGAATAAGAGAGTCAAATCATAACCAAGTTTGTTCAAATTACTACAGTTGAGTGTATGGACGTTCAAAATAACGATAATGAGCAAATTATTACATAATGAGTTATAGAAAGATAATAATGAATTGTGTTAGTCGAAATTGGTAGCTAGAGCACAAATGATCGTTAAAAGCAATCTTTAATCAGCATAAAAATCAACATATCCTCCTCCTCCAGCAATTTATACCTCATAACAACAATCATTAAGCCAATCTCTACCCAATTGGCAATATACTATACTAATAGTCTCATTAATATTCAATGGCAGCAAAGGCAAATTCGCTCAAACTTCTACTTACGCCTTTCAAACACCCTAGACTTTTTTTAACAGTTACTGATGTAGGATAGGACTTACGATGGACTGTTTTGGTGTAAAATAGAATAAAATACAGGCAGGTATTCCTTTTATTACACCCCGCTTTTATAAAAGTAGAAATAAATGCAAGGCATGATTCGAAGTTATTACAGTACGCAGATATAAAAAACGGAGACCATTTTTGTGATGTTTATTTCACGGGAAGTACAATACACATCAATATTATTATTCAGATGAGGTTATTAGAAGTAATTGGTTCAGAAATTAGTCTTTATAACTTAAGAAACTCTTAATTCAGTCGCTACTTTGAACTTTATTCACATAGATTTCATCAGTCAAGTCCCTGGGACCATTTTCTTTTATTTAAACTCATAGAAAAGGAAATGCTTAAAGAATTACAATTGTATAATAACTGTGAGTCATGTGTCTCTCAATTATTACCATTTTAAATAAGTCTGAGTCATGATATTGATAATAAAAGCGAGGCATACCATTCCATTAAATATAATAAACGAGAATAGTGTTTCTTAAACTGCTTTTCGAATAAATTCCAATTTCACACGTTTTTTCAATAAGTCTCAATTTCAGTACTGATAACAAAAGAGTAAATATCAATCCTAATTTAAACATTTATTGATATCAGATGTAAAACAAAACTAACTAATTACTGACTAGAATCAGATATTTTTACCAAATCGAAAAAAAGACGAATCTTATGCCCATGTAAAGAGAAATTATATTTTCTGTCTTCATCATATGCATTTTCTGTAGTTTTCTGTAGTTTTCATATGCATTTTCTGTAGTTTTCTGTAGTTTTCATATGCATTTTCTGTAACTTTCTGTAGCTTTCATATGCATTTTCTGTAGACTTCATATGCATTTTCTGTAGCCTTCATATGCATTTTCTGTAGCCTTCATAATCATTTTCTTTAGAGTTCATATGCATTTTCTGTAGCTTACATCTGTGTTTTTTGTAGTTTTTTTCTATTATCGTAAGATCAATTAGGGAAAAAAATTGAAATGTGGCCACGCACGTAGGTGACTGCATGTACAAGACGATTAAAGTTTTCTTTTAATTACTGAACACCGAGGAAATCTTCGACCAGATAATATACATATAGATGAAATAAATATTCTACAAGATAATGTTGGTACAGATGAGAGAAATATTCTACAAGATAATGTAGGTACAGATGAGAGAAATATTCTATAAGATAATGTTGGTACAGATGAGAGAAATATTCTACAAGATAATGTTGGTACAGATGAGAGAAATATTCTACAAGATAATGTAGGTACAGATGAGAGAAATATTCTACAAGATAATGTAGGTACAGATGAGAGAAATATTCTACAAGATAATGTAGGTACAGATGAGAGAAATATTCTACAAGATAATGTAGGTACAGATGAGAGAAATATTCTATAAGATAATGTAGGTACAGATGAGAGAAATATTCTACAAGATAATGTTGGTACAGATGAGAGAAATATTATACAAGATAATGTAGGTACAGATGAGTGAAATATTCTACAAGATAATGTAGGTACAGATGAGAGAAATATTCTATAAGATAATGTAGGTACAGATGAGAGAAATATTCTACAAGATAATGTTGGTACAGATGAGAGAAATATTCTACAAGATAATGTAGGTACAGATGAGAGAAATATTCTACAAGATAATGTAGGTACAGATGAGAGAAATATTCTACAAGATAATGTAGGTACAGATGAGAGAAATATTCTACAAGATAATGTAGGTACAGATGAGAGAAATATTCTACAAGATAATGTAGGTACAAATGAGAGAAATATTCTACAAGATAATGTTGGTATAGATGAGAGAAATATTCTACAAGATAATGTAGGTACAGATGAGAGAAATATTCTACAAGATAATGTAGGTACAGATGAGAGAAATATTCTACAAGATAATGTAGGTACAGATGAGAGAAATATTCTACAAGACAATGTAGGTACAGATGAGAGAAATATTCTACAAGATAATGTAGGTACAGATGAGAGAAATATTCTACAAGATAGTGTAGGTACAGATGAGAGAAATATTCTACAAGATAATGTAGGTACAGATGAGAGAAATATTCTACAAGATAATGTAGGTAGTGGGTACCAATGGGCAACGTTTTCGACCAGATTATGTAAGTACAGATGATCGAAATATTTGTCTAATATGCTAACAGTGTTAGTAGAATAGGGGAACTCGGGTCGACTATTTAAGAAGTTTCTTTAAGTTCAAAAGAAATGAAATGTTTAATAATTTTGGACACTAGCACATGATCGTGATGAGTGAGTAACCTTGATGAGGTCCATTGTAGCTACTAGGAAATGAAAGAGTAGGTTACTGTAGCTAAGGTCATCGAGAATGGAGTTGGCGTGAGAATTCGAGGAATCTAAAAAAACCTTCTGAAGGTGAAAGTATTTTTACAGGAACGATTTTCATCAATGTTCAAGATGAGAAATAAAACAATAGGATACTAGAAGGAACACAGATCGCCAGACACTAAAAAAATTGAGGATTTACAGTGAGAATAACTGAATTAGCGAATGGTGGGAAAAAAATTCAACCGCAAAAGTTTTTGATATCAAAGGCAGCTTATATTGGAGTGTTTTTCGTCTGTAGTGTACTTTTGAGCAATGTTGTATCAAAGATAAATAGATGCACAATTAGGCACAATAACTCAGTAGTTAGGTAGCCACTGATCAAAATTTCCGAGTTGAAAACATAGAGACTTTACCTGTTTCCATAAATAAAGTTTTATATGTACGTTTTTTTTAACACAGTTTCTCCTTACAAGAACTTCCTAATACTATTAAAAAGTAATGATGTAGTTTATATAGGCAGCTTACATAATTAAATAATTAAAAATGCATAATAGGGACTTAGTGCATCATAACAAGAAAGACAGTTCAAACTATTCTAAACTTATAGAACAATTTCAGATAACGTTCCGAAGAACGACGGTTTCAGACGACTGTATTTTATATATGTGCTCACATCTAATTTATTTCAATTGTATAACAGCACAATATGTTATTTAATGCTCATATGGATGTAGGTACGGTAAACACACAATAAATATATGCAGATAGTTCTCTACGTATATTAATAAGTATCCAGTAGACAAAAAATATCGAGCACGAATGAATGAATGTACTCACCGTAATGCTGGTGTACGGTAGAATCATTCGGTGCGAGGTACATTGCTTTCCTGAACCATTCTTCGGCTTCAGGTAGTCTGTTCTGTTGACAGTATTTTTTTATTAGAGATTAGTAACACTGTAATATCAATTTGAAAATAAAAGTAAATCTTCAAGTTCCATAGTAAAAACACAGTTCAGCAAATTAAGTTAAAAAATTCAACATACATTTGAAAAGTTAGAGAGCAAGTTTCAACAATAATCAAAGAATGTAAAATTTATTTTCCAATAGAGATCAGTTGTATTTTGTGGATAGCAAGGTTAATGTTTTGAATATGATTATGTGGCGTGATGCCTGTGGAGTCAATAAATCAAAACTCTCCTTACCATCTTAGCGAGCAATTTTCCGTAAGTGAGATGCGCAGGCACGTGGTCTGCCTTCGCTCTGAGAGCCTCTAGGTACCACTTTTCGGCCTCATCAAGCCTCTCCAATTTGAAATATGCCTCACCAAGCATGTTGTACAGGCTCTGAAAAACAACCGGTTGTGGAACTAGTCAAAACACACATCCTTTTTTTCATTTGAGATGGGAAAACATTACAGTTAACTTGAATGCTACTTTGCTACTTTAGATTTCCTATTTTACCTGAGGTGGGTAGTGCGCTGGCATCTTGGCAACAGCTTCCATGTAGACACTAATTGCTTTCTGGTATTGCATGTCATCGGCATACAGACGACCAAGGTTGAATAACGCAGAAATTTTGGTTGATTCGTGCGTTCTTGGATCCTTCAGACCCGAGCCGTCCAGATTTGAGCATTGCCGGTAAACTTCTATAGCCTCTTCCTTGCGACCTAGTAGACCTAACACCAGACCTAGATTCAGGTGTGCCACTGTTCAAAGAAAAGTGGTATTCGGTCAAAAATATGTAGGAATTTTGTATTCTCACATAGAATTTAATTATTGGAAGTGATATTTAAAAATGTTATTGTGATATTACGGATTTTAGTTGGCAAGAATAAAATTTCATGAAATGTAAAATATATTGGATATGCGAATATAATTTCTATTTTCAATTATAACAGCTTGGGAGTGATCTAGATTTTTTTCTATAAATATTTCACTTTAGTATAACTACATTACATTTATGTAAACTTATTACATATTCAAACTTAATAAAATAAATATAGGATTATTTTATGAAAATTAACTTCAATAAAAGAAGATAGAGACTTACTTGCCATACGTGGACGGAAATGCATTGCTAGCTTGTATTCTTGTATACTTTCTTCGTATTTTTTTTGCTCTTGGAACAATATTCCTCTGAGAAATAAATGGTAAAGTGTTATTAATTGTAGTTTAATCAAATGCATTTTAAAACATTATGAATCTTTTTCGGTGTCATTCTCACTCACAGATTATAATGAACATCGGCCATATTGGCTCGATAGGATAGCGCCTTCTTGTAAGCCCATTCTGCCTCGTCTTTTTTCCCCTGGGAACTCAGTATATTCGCCAGATTACCGTAGGCTGTGGAGAAGATAAAAAAAATTAAAACTGTATTGAGATAAGTCATACTTACTTTATAATTAAGCAAATGAAATGGAAACTGACAATAAACCTTCAGTAAATAGTGAACTTTTTTTCTCGAGAAATGTTACACAACTTAATTGTCTGTAACTGTAGTCATTAAATCAGGGTTTTTCGTCTCTAAATATAGATCTTGAATTCTCTATTCATTACAATTGATAAGAACACCTTACAGTGCTATCATTAGACTAACTATTTTTGAACCGACATCAAGCTTTATTGAGATTTTTGCGGTTCCATATACGACATGCATGATACAAGTTAATCTCCATATTCACCATACATATTCGAAACCTACTCAATAGTCCAAACTCATAATCGACATAAACAATCCGCATATGTGATAAGCATAATAATATAATCCCAGCCAAATGCATTCAGACTTGTATCAATAATAATAAATATCACTTAAAAAGCCACAATGAAAGAAACAGTAAGGTAATTTCAACGCATACTTGGTAGTGATCAATTTTGCACCGCCATCAAAATTCGTTTTATCGTTTGTTGTTGAGGAGAGTGATTATCTTCTATGGAAATATTGGAAAAAGTTCCACCCGTACTTAAGTGAAAAATTTAGAAAAAAATACAACATGAGCGCACTTTTTTCAAAAAGAATGAGCCACCCATAAATATCTTTTAGGCATGAATGAGCCTATATATTCAAGAGTATGAAATACATCTCTAGAAGTATCTCTCTTTTAGTGAGTTTTTTACCTAGGCAAAATGTGATGTACAAGTATTCACAAATATGAACAATGGTGATTTTGGAAGGGAAAAGAAGGCATTTACCGTAACGTTGGTGGAAAGATGGTTAGTTTGGCAAACGATTGATAGGGAGCCATGGTAAATATCCTACATATTGACAGCAGAGAACAGTGCTATTTGTACGGAACAGACAGCTGTCAAACATGCCGTCCGCACCTCGCAAACCAGAGTCATGATTGATTGCTCCACAGTCCCTAACTATCAATAAGGCATTCATAAATCAGACCAATGGGTTAGATTTGTAGTGCCGTAATTATACGAGGTGGTATAAACTTTATACTCCTTATACTCTGACTTCACAGTCGTACACATACACTTTCCCTGTTGATTATTCGTGTAGTAGGTTGTTCAGAGACTCTCGTGAGTAGACAAAGTTCCATAATGATTCTCTCCATATCTCAAGTTGCCAAAGCTTCTCGTCTTATTCCGAGTTTCCATAGTCGAATGGAGCAAAATTGTCGAAACTGTTAAAGAATCTAATCAATAATGAAAGTATCTCTCGACTGCTATGACGGTTGACGACACTATCTATTAGGACCAATAATTTGTGCTGTAAATTGTCACTAAGGATCCTAGATGTTCTATTAGGAATTGTGTCATCCTCTACATCGACTGACTGGCAAGAGATTCTAATTCGCGGCTTGATGCTATCTGAAGTACAAACACAAACTATTGGCAACAAGTTCCTAGCTGGTAGAGAACGAGGCTGATTTTATCTCCTCAAGTAAGATATACAATAAAGTAATTGACTCACTTGATTTATTAGGGGACATTCTCCAGAGTAATTATTGCAAATGTCGAAATGATTATTAGATGAAGACTACTAAAGAGAAATGTAGGTACGTTTGGTACTGTGAGTATGGTCTACAAACAGGTTCAGACGGATACGACAGCAATGATATTTTGAAAATTAAGTTGTGGTAATTCTACGTTTTGGTCGCAGATATCATTTGAAATTGTATTGATTGAACGATAGATGAAGCATTAAAAGACATTGGTCAAGAGATTGTACAATGTAATGTACATTATATGATTCTAATGTGCTTGTCGATGTCGATAGGGAGATCTATGCATATTTTGATGTTTTCTGCACTAAATAGAGGACGCTATATGTTCATTTAGACATTTAATACACTAGTTATGGGATGAAATATACTTATTTCGACGTTCAATACACTAGTTATTGGACAATATATAATGAATAAGACGTTGGTAAACCTAATTATAGAGTTATGGGACGATATTTGTTGATTTCGACGTTGAATACACCAGTTATAGGACGATATTTATTTGTTTCGACGTTGAGTTATGGACCGATATATGCTTATTTCGACGTTCAATGCATTATTTATGGGAGTAATCTTTACTTGCAATTAGATTGCAATAAAAGTCACGAAAAGGAATGGAGCAATTATTGATGTGTTAAATGCAGAGTAATTCGCATAAGAATGTGACGTGACTAGGAACAAAATGATTAATGCTTACCTTTTGGAGGATTGATAGGAATTCCTGAACGGTAAAGATTCTCCTCCGTTGTCCAATCTTGATTCCTCCTCCAAGTTCTTGCAGAAAAGAGCAGAAAAAGTACAACCACAGCGAAATAGAGTAGCCTCTTAGTTCTTAAAGTACGTGCTCTTGTGTGTAGAACGTGGATGCCCCAACTGACTAGTATACAAGCCCCCATAGAGGGGATGTAAAGGATACGTTCGGCAACGACAAAACCAACATAGAAAAATAAATTAGTTGCGGGAAGGAAAGGAAGGAAGAGGAGAGCTAAACCTAAAATGACAACATCCTCCCCTGTCTTATTACAAGAGTCCTCGTAGTTTTGACGTCGAGGACCAGCGGAACTAGAACACCACCAGGGTCTTCGTATCCCACTCAAATACGTTATACTTAGAAGAGCTATGAAAGAATAGAATATAAAAGAAGCCAAATTCCTAGGGTCAGCTAGAGAAGTTACCAAAGGAACAGCTTCCATTGACCAGTCAAAGCTTAGAGTAGCCGGACATAGAAGTAGCCAGAAATTAAAAGCTGGCAAGAAAAGAAAAGTAAGCCCTCTGACGAAGGCATTATCACAGTCAGCCGCCGGGTTATCAGCTGGAGCAAACTCGGGGGGTAATGCCCCCATTATCAACAGTCTGGCTCCCAAAAGAAAAATCCCTGCGATTCCCAGTACGAGTACTCCAAACCACACACTGGCATAACGTCTCTGTGGAAGAAAAAAGAAGAAGTTATATTAACACTCGGTTACTTTTGAAGATTCATGAAAGTAAAGGTTTTAACAAACGCTTAAACGATGAAAAATGGCTCCTATTCAATTAAGGCTGAACACTGAAATTATCTACTCCACGACTGACAGATTATTAATAACAACCACCAGCTACGAAATGATTTACGATGCGCTACCTATATCTCTTGCGCTTTTGTTTGCTCAACTTTATACTGACTGATACGTAGTGCTGTGGTGTTGACATGGCACTAAATTTAGTCATGTATCAAAAATGACTTGAATATGCAAAACTAGTGGTTTGAATGGCTTCATTCACACCCATCTTAATTACAGACTTTAAGACTCATAAAAAGTCAGAGCATCATTCACTGTCTCTACATCAACTTGAAAGAAGACCTGTCAAAGGTTGACCAGGCTGAGAATTTCAAGACCGGACTAACAATCTACCGAATAGCTTCGTATATTGAGACCCACTAACGGGACATTAATGGTGTATGATTTAGTAGCCTTTATTTTGAACTTGTTATGATAAAATTTGGGAGAAAAATTTTAGAAGATCATTCGAAATTGAAAATATTCGAAAGAGTTGAATATGATTTTTTGTAAATTTAGAATTATATGTAAACACCGTTAAGAATATAAGAATAGCATTGTCCTCATTGAACAATAAAAATATGTTTGTGAATTGATGGATATTTTAGACAAACCCTTAAAATGTACTAAAACATAAGAGTTGCATAAATAATGGCAACCAACGTACTCAATATCCCCACCTAAAATATATCGTCCATATATAAATCGATGGGCGTTCAAGAAAGAATGAAGAAGGAGAGAACGATGTTGAAGGATGTACAGCTAGTGGCCGCTACTGTTTTAATTACAGGTTTGAACCAATTAAGATACACCTGAGTATCGGAGGAGCCCGCCCACAATCTTGCAGAAGATATGGGCGGAGTCACGCGGTCTGTCGCTAGTGTGTTTTGAAGCTAACTATTTTATCGTTAGTTCCTCAATGTGATGGCATGCATGGAGGCTCATGAGTTTAAAATATTAGAAACACTTAGTCCGAACCATTGTGCTTACGTTATTGTGTTTAATATGTAAATTTATGCAAGATATCAGGCACCTGCTTAGCTACTGTGCACTCTGCAGGAACTGCTTTCTCAATTTTTCCGCGTTACCTGCCGACCAATTAAATTTAGGGGGCGGTACACGTGTGAATTGGTTTCACAATAACTCCATAATTTATATTTTGACAAAAGTTAATTCTTTTTCAGACAAAGATTCTTAGTCAGTTCAAATTTTATAGAAAAAATTTTCTTGGATTTTAAGCTTGATCTTTTATTTACTTTGTAACGAAAACTTCGGCCTACTTGCCGAAAACATGTCAAAAAGCTACTCAGTATCTCAAATATACTAAAACTTCTAAAATTCAGAAAGAAAAAATCAAAATGAATGCAGAAGAATGAATAATAGTCTTTGATTAAATAGACACAATCCGCAATATTATAGTTTCCTTCAAACAGCTCAAAAGGTGAGAACTCCTAAAGAGAATCACTTAATTCTTCAAAACATAATTTACATAACACACTGCAGTCGGATCATATCAGTGTCATATTACACAACATTTTAAAATAAATTATTCCCAAGGAAAATCTCTAAATGGTCAGACAAAGTGGAAATAGGAAGCATTCTAAGATCACCAACTAGCAGTATATAAGCAGAAGCAACACTGGAGAGAAGTAGAGTCAAATTATACACCAGTAAGAAGATAGGCAGTCTCAGTATAGACTAAACTACTATAAATGACATAGGGGAGATGCTAGACACTGCCGTAGATATTTCTCGGGGCACTCTTGCTGCGTACAGTTACTTCGCAGACTTTGCTACTGGAAAAGCCCAACTTATGAGCTACAACAACGACTGATTTCAGAATTTGAAGTCACTCAATATAATAAAACACATTGATGAATGCTTAAAGGTCCTTTCCACTGGAATAAAATGAGTTTTTAACATTTTGTACATAGAATTATAAATTTCACTATATATATCTTTTTTAATTTTGATACTCAGTAAGCCCCAAAAATACGAAACACAAATATGACGCTGAAGAAAAAATGTTACGCCCTTGGTTTAGATTTTCGATTATAAATAATTACTTTAAGTAAATTAAGGTTTCTATAATAAGTTTCTTCTACTCTAAAATTATACTTAATTAGCTGGTATTTAAGACACACGGAGTGAATCCCTTTAATTTGGAATTAAAACAGGTATTGGAGCGCAATGATTACAGAAATGTATGAAGAATGTATGGAAGCATATATAAGCTGTCATATTTCTTGGAGTTTATACCAAAATGACGAGAAACAATAGCAGTATTGACGAAAGCAATGAAAAAAAATGTTTGGAGAGGACATTTTAAAAATTTGAAGGTAGGTTGATCAAAAATGTAGTTTTCGAAAATTAAGTAACGTTGCGATAATATAGGTCATTAACCAAAATTCTACTGGGTCTATCATGGCCTATACATATAAATGAATGGGTGTAAAAATCACCCATTCTCCGATTATTGTAAGAAATACTGAAAAAATCCCCTATATATCCAGTTTGAATCAGATCTTCCCATTCGAACATCTAAATCATATACGATTAAAATTCTTACCTGCAATAAATATTAGATGATATATATTTATATAGTATGTAGTTGATTATTGAGGCATATGAATGTTCTTTTTATTCAGCACAGGATTAACAGGAAGTTCAAATTAGATAATGGCAATACTATATCACACAAATGAAAAGGCCATTATATGTTTTAGATTTCATGTCTAGGATTCATTCAACTTAAGATGGAATATTATTAATCATTTGAGCGATAGAGATTTTTTTTTTCATAAAGATAATAAAAATAAAATGGAATTTTAGGGAGTAGGACTTTTAACGATTGATTTTCTGGTAAACTTTTAATCTGAATTTAAATTATCCAAATTTCATCACCTCGCCGAGCCATCCGATGACAGAGGCCGGATATAGCCTCTGTTTTTTAATTAATTTTACAGATTCAAAATCGGAAAACGTTTTTGCTGTTTTTCTCTCATTATCGAGGAGGGGTATTCGTTTTCAGGCAATAAGAAGCAATTGCGCTATTTAATTTCGGTAAAATTTTCTGTCAGAAATATCTATTTTTGGGTCGGTTTTTTCCCGCTCGAGGGTCTTAAAATATCTCAAATAGAGTTCAACACATTATTTTTGGTGGTTATTATTGATCAAAATCACAAAAAAGTAAATGTTGAAGAAATTAAATAAACATAGGCAATATTTCTTGAAGAATGTCACCACTTTCTAGAAAATAGATGAAAGTAAATGTGTTTACCCAGTCGAAAATTATAGTATCTGTTCAAAGACTATTCCCTGCAAACCATTACATGTGTATACCATGTGGCACTTACACACTTAAAACATGTGTGGGTAAAATGAATACCATATGTATTACATGCAGTTTTACATTGTAATATGGTAAATTACGTGTGGTTAACATATGTTATAAATATGGTATTTAACATGCTGCTATGAATGTGGTAAATTACATATGGTAAACACCTGTTACATGTATGACAATTGACATGTGAATATGAATTGATCAATTAAACATGTATGTAATCTCGATTTGATATGTTTTTTCTCTATATGGTTTTAAAATGGAATAACCACATGTTACTTATATGTTTTTAAATGGTTAGATTGATTCAATGTCGATAACACATATTTATACTGTATTGTCACATTGAAACCATTAAGCCACATGGTAACAAGGTGTATGCAATATGGATGTTTCAAGGGTTGATCAGGGATTATGATTGTAAAATATTGTTAATGCTGACCGTGATATATACAGACACAGACGATCTGCATAATATAAATATCAAACTGTGTAATATATTGGCATCGTTTACAAGAGAAGTGAATATAGGAGATATGCAGTCCTTGCGGATGTATGGACTACAACCTCTACTTCTTGGAACTAGAGTATGTCATTTGCTTCCCTAATTCTTAACCATTTTGGATTGACAATAGGAACGAATGTAGGTACATGCTGTTTGCTAACTGAGTTCTGCCCAAAGAGACACTACCAACATATGAAAGCTCTAGAGGAGTCACTGAAATGATAGCTAGGTACACACGAAATACATATTCCTAGCGCAGTGATACAAGTAGAGGGTTGAGACGAGTTTTTGTGGCACTATTGAATATGTAAATAATTCCATGACATTAAGGAGACTAACTATAGCTTACGATAATTGAAAAGTATCTGATACATGGTGGAGGAATGTCTAGAATGTCTCTAAGTTGATTGAACTGTTCAGATTTAAGATTAGCAAAAGGAATGAACTAATTGCGGAAGTCGAAACATGCTAAAAAATATCTTCTTTCTAGAGGTTTTATAGATTTTCATACTAATTTATTAACGATTCTACCGTCTGCTTCGGAACCAAAGGACATATCGCTGATGTCAAAGGAAAATAAATACAAAGGACTAAAAGAATCAGTCAGAAAAGAAAGTGGCATCATGAACAAAGTCACCCACCACCAGCTGCAGACAATGCTCATGAATGCAGAAAAACTACTCCGTGAATTACCAAAAGATGTGAAAAAAGGGACACAAGCATCGGTTGCTGCACTCACAGATGAAAGAGGAAAATGAAGAAGTGATAGTAAATGAAGTCTACGAGCCTACCCAACACAAAATCTAAGACCTCGTACTTGAAGAGCATAACCCTAGCGCTATCCTCTAAAACTACAAGTAGCGTTAAAAACTGATAAATATGGTTAAAAACAATACATAATCCAAATTACAATTAACGGTTTAGAGCCAAAATGAAACCACTAGCAATTTATTAAAACTTTAGGAAACTCATAGTCCACAGTTTCTGTTTGGGCATACCCGGCCAAACATTCAAGCGATGTCTGAAATTAGGGATGCTTTAAAGGTAAAACAGGAATGATAATAGTAATGAATAAAGAACAACTAATAAAGAGTATTGAATAAAGAGAAAAGAATAAAAAGAAATATTACTATTTACACCAATGTTCTAACAATAGATACAAATTCTTCAGTCCAAAAGCATTTTCTGTCTAACATTCTGTACCATGCATATATATTTTATTCTGCAATAAACAAAAGGTATAACTACCATGGACAGGGTTTCAGCAGTGTCCAAGACCCATCAAACGTTTAAGATATTATGTCGTTTATGTAAGATTTAGTGCAGCAGTATAAAAATACAATATAATTATGAGCTTCATAATAAGTATACATACATATAAAAATACATGTATAAAGATTTTCAAAACCAGCGAAGCAGGAATTAGTTTTTGTGAGATAGACTCAATGGAATTCATAATGTATATTGGCACTAGACACGTCAATTATTATTGTAATCAATAATTATTTAATTGATGTTAATATGATGTGTTTTCAATTAGCTTTGTTTATTGATTATACTTCACATTTAATTGTTTGGAAACCTGAAAATGGTTAATTACCCGATTTTAATGGTTATATTTTACTTAGGATATTCTTTTTAAACTTCTAAGAAAATATGTTATTGTACAACATCCTAATAATTTACTTACAAAAATAGAAAAACTATTTTACATGAATTCCTTTATCGATATTTTAAAGAATTGCTCTCAAATTCATCTGCATTTCATTAAAATATTGCATTATTGTTGTATCATCAATTATATATTTTAAAATTGAGAGGAAATCGATGACGAAAACTGTATCTGTGTGCATTGAAGTATTTGGAAATGAAAAATACATTCATTAAACTAAATAGCTATAAAAATGAATCGATATATAGAAAAATATCTTTTTATTTCCTCTAGAGTCTTGTATAGAGGAGTTAAACCAAGGGTACACTGGAGTATAATCCTCTTTTAACAGTTAGGGTACACTGGAGTATAATCCTCTGTTAACAGTTAGGGTACACTGGAGTATAATCCTCTGTTAACAGTTAGGGTACACTGTAGTATAATCCTCTGTTAACAGTTAGGGTACACTGGAGTATAATCCTCTGTAAACAGTTAGGGTACACTGGAGTATAATCCTCTGTTAACAGTTAGGGTACACTGGAGTATAATCTTCTATTAACAGTTAGGGTACACTGGAGTATAATCCTCTGTTAACAGTTAGAGTACACTGGAGTATAATCCTCTGTTAACAGTTAGAGTACACTGGAGTATAATCCTCTGTTAACAGTTAGGGTACACTGGAGTATAATCCTCTGTTAACAGTTAGGGTACACTGGAGTATAATCCTCTGTTAACAGTTAGGGTACACTGTAGTATAATCCTCTGTTAACAGTTAGGGTACACTGGAGTATAATCCTCTGTTAACAGTTAGGGTACACTGGAGTATTATCCTCTGTTAACAGTTAGGGTACACTGGAGTATAATCCACTGTTAACAGTTAGGGTACACTGGAGTATAATCCTCTGTTAACAGTAGGGTACACTGGAGTATAATCCTCTGTTAACAGTTAGGGTACACTGGAGTATAATCCTCTGTTAACAGTTAGGGCACACTGGAGTATAATCCTCTGTTAACAGTTAGGGCACACTGGAGTATAATCCTCTGTTAACAGTTAGGGTACACTGGAGTATAATCCTCTGTTAACAGTTAGGGTACACTAGAGTATAATCCTCTGTTAACAGTTAGGGTACACTTGAGTATAATCCTCTGTTAACAGTTAGGGTACACTAGAGTATAATCCTCTGTTAACAGTTAGGGCACACTGGAGTATAATCCACTGTTAACAGTTAGGGTACACTGGAGTATAATCCTCTGTTAACAGTAGGGTACACTGGAGTATAATCCTCTGTTAACAGTTAGGGTACACTGGAGTATAATCCTCTGTTAACAGTTAGGGCACACTGGAGTATAATCCTCTGTTAACAGTTAGGGCACACTGGAGTATAATCCTCTGTTAACAGTTAGGGTACACTGGAGTATAATCCTCTGTTAACAGTTAGGGTACACTAGAGTATAATCCTCTGTTAACAGTTAGGGTACACTAGAGTATAATCCTCTGTTAACAGTTAGGGTACACTTGAGTATAATCCTCTGTTAACAGTTAGGGTACACTAGAGTATAATCCTCTGTTAACAGTTAGGGTACACTAGAGTATAATCCTCTGTTAACAGTTAGGGTACACTGGAGTATAATCCTAGTTCTCTCATATTTTCATTCTCTTTGCAGCATATTCTTCTCGCCTAGAGGTTGAATGCATATACCTGAGTATGTTGTGCCGCAGCATTGGTCGAAAGTAACAATTAATTCTGTGTTATCTAGTAGATTCGAGTGTGTCTGGGACATGGACTGGCTAGTCTCGTAGTCGCGCGCTAGGGAAATAATTACACTCCCTTATGATAGGTTCTCTTTTTGTAGGGAGAATAAATATGTATGCACGCACTGGATTTAACTGCACTTCATCGGGAATGTGTTCATGTAAATTCTTCTTTTTTATTTATTGAAGAATGAGAGGAAGAGTTGAGTCATATTTTCATGTGGAGGAGTATATATAAAAAAAAAGTTAAATGTTTTAAAACTTAGTGTAAATTCAAAGCATTTACCTAAATTGAGTTAATAAATGATTCATCTGATCAGAACTAAATATTTATGGTGATAGTTAGAAGATGTAATAAAAAGATAACGGAATGAATTGATTGGGTGATTAACATTTAAAATTAAATAAGATAATTATACCTTAAAATATTTTAACTGTTAACAGAGGGTTATAATCCGTTATGCCCTAACTTTTAACGGAGGATTAAATTCGAATAGGAACATCAATTGTTAAGAGTTTGAAACAAAATATAGTTGGTGAACCAATGCAATAACTGACAGGATGCCGACTGCATGTCTAGCTATTAGAAAATAATAGAATTTGTAACGCTACCGTTCAAAGGTTTCCACGATATTTAACAAATTGAGAAGTTTAACTTTCTCAGATTAAATTTGACGGATAAAATTAAATCAGAAGGAAGACACTCACCTCCCAGAAGACCGCGGGTAGATCTTTCAGTCTAATTTTAGCGTGTACGAATACATGGTGCGCTGCGCAGACCGCCAGAGCCGTTATTCCCAGCTCTTTTGTAAGCATGGAGAAAGCAGAAAAGATCACAGACAGACATAGGAACACCATGGACAGCACCACCCGACCCTGGGTATTGGGCCCTAGGTGGTGTGGATTTGGGGAATTCTTGGGACTGGAGTATTTACAGTGTTTGATATAGGAGAGCAAGGCTAACAGGAGGAAAATGCTGGCCCCGACATCTGCTCGGCCCACCACCCCTGAGACCGCCTCGGTGTGGATAGGATGGGCTGCGAAGAGAAGGGGGGCGCTGAACCCAAACATTCGAGCATTGGGCGCGATGACTGAAGTGAGGACACTGAAGAGAGCCGTGCATATCACGTGAAGGAGAACATTGGTCATGTGATAAGTGTAGGGCCTGAACTCTGCGATGGCGTAATTCAAGCTGAGGAAAAGACAGGTAACCAGTCAGTCTTTGATCATCATGGCAATAAATCACAATAATCTAATCAATGAAATGGATGACTTACCGAAAAGAAAGGACAGTGAGGGGCCGATATGACTTGTGTGAACCACTATGAGTCAGGGGTGTGCCCCAAAAGTCATTCCAGAATATGTGCAGCAGGGGTGTGCTCGGCAACACGTCTGGGTTCGTCTTAATTGCTCGGCTGCAAAAAATAAAACAAAAAAACGTCATTAAAGATAAATAAATTCAATTTCGAGAAATCATCTTATCTTTATAGGATGTACAGGCAAAGAAAAGGGCAATAGTAATAATTATTTCAGAGCTTAGTAATTTAACATTTCCAAAAAGACACTTTGCGAATTGTAATGCTAGTAGATTTTTTACAATTGGTCAGAGTACACGACAACGAATTTAAAAGATTGGAAAGTAATAGATTATAAAAGTGTGATTTAAGAAATTAGTATCGTGAGGGGACTATTCTCCGACAGTACGTCATGCAGTGACTTTATTTTCTGATAGTACATCATCATAGTGACTCTTTTCTCTGATAGTACATCATCACAGTGACTCTTTTCTCTGATAGTACATCATCACAGTGACTCTTTTCTCTGATAGTACATCATCACAGTGACTCTTTTCTCTGATAGTACATCATCACAGTGACTCTTTCCTCTGATAGTACATCATCACAGTGACTCTTTTTTCTGATAGTACATCATCACAGTGACTCTTTTCTCTGATAGTACATCATCACAGTGACTCTTTTCTCTGATAGTACATCATCACAGTGACTCTTTTCTCTGATAGTACATCATCTCAGTGACTCTTTTCTCTGATAGTACATCATCTCAGTGACTCTTTTCTCTGATAGTATATCATCACAGTGACTCTTTTCTCTGATAGTACATCATCACAGTCACTCTTTCCTCTGATAGTACATCATCACAGTGACTCTTTTTTCTGATAGTACATCATCACAGTGACTTTTTCCTCTGCTAGTACATCATCACAGTGACTCTTTTCTCTGATAGTACATCATCACAATGACTCTTTTCTCTGATAGTAACTCATCACAGTGACTCTTTTATCTGATAGTACATCATCACAGTGACTCTTTTCTATGATAGTACATCATCACAGTGACTCTTTTCTTTGATAGTACATCGTCACAGTGACTCTTTTTTCTGATAGTACATCATCACAATAACTCTTTTCTATGATAGTACATCATCACATTAACTCTTTTCTCTGATAGTACATCATCACAGTGACTCTTTTCTCTGATAGTACATCATCACAGTGACTCTTTTCTCTGATAGTATATCATCACAGTGACTCTTTTCTCTGATAGTACATCATCACAGTGACTCTTTTATCTGATAGTACATCATCACAGTGACTCTTTTCTATGATAGTACATCATCACAGTGACTCTTTTCTTTGATAGTACATCGTCACAGTGACTCTTTTCTCTTATAGTACATCACCACAGTGACTCTTTTCTATAATAGTACATCATCACAGTGACTCTTTTCTTTGATAGTACATCGTCACAGTGACTCTTTTCTCTGATAGTACATCATCACAGTAACTCTTTTCTCTGATAGTACATCACCAAAGTGACTCTTTTCTCTGATAGTACATCGTCACAGTGACTCTTTTCTATGATAGTACATCATCACAGTGACTCTTTTTTCTGATAGTACATCATCACAGTAACTCTTTTCTCTTATAGTACATCACCACAGTGACTCTTTTCTATGATAGTACATCATCACAGTGACTCTTTTCTTTGATAGTACATCGTCACAGTGACTCTTTTCTCTGATAGTACATCATCACACTGACTCTTTTCTCTGATAGTACATCATCACAGTGACTCTTTTCTTTGATAGTACATCGTCACAGTGACTCTTTTCTCTGATAGTACATCATCACAGTAACTCTTTTCTCTGATAGTACATCACCACAGTGACTCTTTTCTATGATAGTACATCATCACAGTGACTCTTTTCTCTTATAGTACATCACCACAGTGACTCTTTTCTATAATAGTACATCATCACAGTGACTCTTTTCTTTGATAGTACATCGTCACAGTGACTCTTTTCTCTGATAGTACATCATCACAGTAACTCTTTTCTCTGATAGTACATCACCAAAGTGACTCTTTTCTCTGATAGTACATCGTCACAGTGACTCTTTTCTATGATAGTACATCATCACAGTGACTCTTTTTTCTGATAGTACATCATCACAGTAACTCTTTTCTCTTATAGTACATCACCACAGTGACTCTTTTCTATGATAGTACATCATCACAGTGACTCTTTTCTTTGATAGTACATCGTCACAGTGACTCTTTTCTCTGATAGTACATCATCACACTGACTCTTTTCTCTGATAGTACATCATCACAGTGACTCTTTTCTTTGATAGTACATCGTCACAGTGACTCTTTTCTCTGATAGTACATCATCACAGTAACTCTTTTCTCTGATAGTACATCACCACAGTGACTCTTTTCTATGATAGTACATCATCACAGTGACTCTTTTCTTTGATAGTACATCATCACAGTGACTCTTTTCTCTGATAGTACATCATCACAGTGACTCTTTTCTATGCTAGTACATCATCACAGTGACTCTTTTCTCTGATAGTACATCATCACAGTGACTCTTTTCTCTGATAGTACATCATCACAGTGACTCTTTTCTCTGATAGTACATCGTCACAGTGACTCTTTTCTCTGATAGTACATCATCACAGTAACTCTTTTCTCTGATAGTACATCACCACAGTGACTCTTTTCTATGATAGTACATCATCACAGTGACTCTTTTCTTTGATAGTACATCATCACAGTGACTCTTTTCTCTGATAGTACATCATCACAGTGACTCTTTCCTATGATAGTACCGAAGAGATATTATTATATTTCTATTCCGAAGCAAACAAGAACTTTCAAAAGAGTTATTGTTAGTACTATAGCTAGACAGTCCACCTATGTACCTAACTTTAGTTAAGATGCTTTCGAAAGAGTAAATTCGTTCCCTTTGAAAAGCATTCACGACACAACCAAAATAATAAATAATACAATAAAACTGATTAAATATCATTCATTCTTTTCATTAATAAATATTCGTATCCTTAAATTGTGAAAAACTTCATGTTCACCAAAACCTAACACCCTTTCGTTGGGTAACTGATAAAATGGGAATGGAAAGAAATAGCAGATAAAATTCCATATATAATCCAGATAACCTGGGAATTTGCTAATTTCAGAGTCATAATTTGTGTATTAGTATGGCTTTAAAGCAAGTTTAGTTAATTTATTCGTGTTTAGGTGGTTAGAGAGGTCCGATTTTCCCTACCTCGGCAAATTATAGGCGTCACATTAGGTGTTGAGGCTTCGCTACCTGACAAAAAAAACTTTCCTTGGTTGCTTTCGAGAGAAAAAATGAATGGATGAAGAATTTAGAAAATTAATTTATGAATTAGTCTATTTCCGACTTTGGCATTGATATTCAATATCTTTACAATGAAGAAGTTTGAAATCATTATACATTTACAAAAACATTTGTGTTTCATTATTGCAATACTAGATATAATTGTTAAAGATTATTGTTTTCTGATGAATATATACGCTATAATCAGTACGCAGAATGTGGAAGATACTTTTAAATAGTCTTTCCAAGCAATTCTGAATTAATTTGTATATTCAAATCAATTCTCTGTATAAGAAAGTGGAACATCACTGAGTATTCCTTACCAGTTTCTGCAGACTGGCATTATAACATTATATAACATATTGGTAAGCTATGGAGACAATTAGTAGTCTTGCTCTCCATTGACTAATGACAGACCTACATCTAATCTCTCTTTTCCCACTGTGTCCAATATCAAGATCAATAATTCGGTTAGAGGTGGATGGTCACATAGGCCTCAGAGGCCTATCATTACGCACCACATGACACTCGGCATCGCTAGTTAGCTCCGCCACGACGGAAACGGAGAAATGTACATCTCGCCTGTTGTATTTCGGAGAAACTATTAGCCAGGTAATTTCCACTGGTAATATTGGTATCATTACGAAGAGGCTTGCCATTGCCATAGCGGTTACTTTTTGGAACTAAATGTATACAATTAATATTACCTTTATTTGCTATTGATTTTTACTCTTCACTTTTATTTATTATATATGAATTGAGAAATTAATTTATTCCATTCATTCAATGATTATTTTCAATAGAAAGTATATTTCCATTAAAACAATGAGATTGGAAGAAGAATTAGGTATCAGTACGCTTTTGGTGCATTGCCTGTATGATATGCAAATGTTCTTACCTACAACAGACCACGTGGGTATCCCACACAACATCGTTCACCCCCATAAAGCATCGCTCAAAGCGTGTGAAAATGCACTGACTTGTCTCATCACATCGTCCCAAACAATAAAAGATGGGACCATAAAAAACCGAGAACATCTCCACAAAAGCCGTAAGTTTTACATAATAACAGTGCTCCCGTCCACATTGTGACCTATTAACGTTCGTAAATTTATAGTTCCATTTGCTTACGATCCTTTTACATGTGCTTAGGCTAAATGTTTGTAGCAGTCGATTAAACTGTATCACTTTATCCCTCAAAATACCAACTGACTGAACATGGAGAGGATGAAGTAGGAGAAGATGAATAGAAGTGGTGGATAAAAGAGACGCAGCTGATATCAATAATGCGTAACTAGTTTCTTTCCCACTGAAAATGCAAGGTATATATTATACTCTTTCTACTGTTGTGGCCTAATGCATACAAATTAGGTATAAATTAAGAGAAGAGTAGTGAAAGAATGGCCATTGGATAGGGTGTGTCCAGGTCATTGACAGATAATGCCTGTGAATTAGCATGCTAATTCTCAAATATAGACGTAATTACTTACAATGAGCTATCACTAGCTAACTAGAAGATATGTACTGCCAGGTACCAGCTGGGAAAAAGCATTCGGAGCAAAAGAAACACTAGTAGTACACTTTAACAGTTCCTAGTTAGTAAGTTATGATTTGGATATCGCTCATTAATTTCCACAACGACGTATTTCAAAACTATTCTTATTTACTTGATGTCTTGTTAAATTTTACCATCGGGTTAACTTAATTATAATATTGCCTTGATTGAGTTTGTATGAGTTTTTTTATAAGAAAAAGTTAGTGAACAATAACATAATATGATAGGTTCATAAATTCTCATCAAGATGATGAAAAATGTCCACAATTCGCAATTTTGAGTTATCGATAAGCAAAATACTCTATACCTTTCTTAATAATTATATAATATTTAAATAACTATACATATATAATATAAGGACAATAACCTGACAGTTAATATTAAGCTATAGTATATGAATAATTTATAATATATTTCCATGAGTTTTCCGTTTTCTACCAAGAATAGCAATAGTAACATTTTCATTTTTCACCACCAAATTTATAGTACCAAACCAATCTAGATGATGCTATAATGGGGCACTATAGGTTATACTGATTACTTCACTAAGAAGTATACACTTAGAGTTATAGATACTAAGCTAGATTTGTCATCTTCCATTAAAATTGATGTACTATCTGAGACAAGAGTCACTGTGATGATGTACTATCAGAAGAAAAGAGTCTCTGTGATGATGTACTATCAGAGAAAAGAGTCATTGTGATGATGTACTATCAGAGAAAAGAGTCACTGTGATGATGTACTATCAGAGAAAAGAGTCACTGTGATGATGTACTATCAGAGAAAAGAGTCACTGTGATGATGTACTATCAGAGAAAAGAGTCACTGTGATGATGTACTATCAGAGAAAAGAGTCACTGTGATGATGTACTATCAGAGAAAAGAGTCACTGTTATGATGTACTATCAGAGAAAAGAGTCACTGTGATGATGTACTATCAGAGAAAAAAGTCACTGTGATGATGTACTGTCAGAGAAAAGAGTCATTGTGATGATGTACTATCAGAGAAAAGAGTCACTGTGATGATGTACTATCAGAGAAAAGAGTCACTGTGATGATGTACTATCAGAGAAAAGAGTCACTGTGATGATGTACTATCAGAGAAAAGAGTCACTGTGATGATGTACTATCAGAGAAAAAAGTCACTGTGATGATGTACTGTCAGAGAAAAGAGTCATTGTGATGATGTACTATCAGAGAAAAGAGTCACTGTGATGATGTACTATCAGAGAAAAGAGTCACTGTGATGATGTACTATCAGAGAAAAGAGTCACTGTGATGAAGTACTATCAGAGAAAAGAGTCACTGTGATGATGTACTATCAGAGAAAAGAGTCACTGTGATGATGTACTATCAGAAAAAAGAGTCACTGTGATGATGTACTATCTAAGAAAAGAGTCACTGTGATGATGTACTATCAGAGAAAAGAGTCACTGTGATGATGTACAATCAGAGAAAAGAGTCACTGTGGTGATGTACTGTCAGAGAAAAGAGTCACTGTGACGATGCACTATCTAAGAAAAGAGTCACTGTGATCATGTACTATCAGAGAAAAAAGTCACTGTGATGATGTACTATCAGAGAAAAGAGTCACTGTGATGATGTACTATCAGAGAAAAGAGTCACTGTGATGATGTACTATCAGAGAAAAGAGTCACTGTGATGATGTACTATCAGAGAAAAGAGTCACTGTGATGATGTACAATCAGAGAAAAGAGTCCCTTTTTGTTTCTGTGTATCCAGACTAATTTTAAGATATCTGCAAGCATCACATTAGTGAAGTTTTTTTTTTTGGAAATATTTAATTAGTTACTGTGAAAGAAACCTAATCACAAATATACTTTCCTTAGACATTTCATTAAGTATTTACTGCATAGATCGGTACTTATGCCGCATCGAAATCACCTTATAACGAACATAGCAGAAAAGAAGGAACAGGCACTCGTAGAGCGCATACCTTCGCCCCTGCCTATAAGGAGCTCGACCATCAATATTCCATGAGTTATAAAGGACCTTGACCTTGAACTATCACTCGATCGCTCACAAAATCTAATCGAACATTGAATGGTTCCTGGATAATGACCAATCGTCTCACCAAATTTCAGGCTAATTGGTTAAATAGATTTTGAGTTATAATTGACCTTTGATCCAATTGCCTTCGAAAATCTAATGAATGGTTCCTGGATAATGACCAATCTTGTTAACAAATTTCAGGAATTTGTTGAATACTTTTTCAGTTACGCGAATATGCAAGATTACAAATAAGTAAAACTTGATGAAAACTTAAAAACAGATCCCAGGGAAGTATATATCATATTCATTGAATTTCATGACTAAATAATAAATTTAACTGTTATATTAGCATCTATATTCTCTACTTCCTGACCGTCAAATTATCTCTGTACGGCGAATAAAAAAAAGTTAACGGGAAAAAGCAGAGAAAATAAAATTCTTTAACTCTTCAATTGTATCCTTGATGGTCAATATTCAAAGAGGTCAATATTCAAAGAGGTCAATACTCAAAGAGGTCAATATTCAAAGAGGTCAATACTCAAAGAGGTCAATACTCAAAGAGGTCAATACTCAAAGAGGTCAATACTCAAAGAGGTCAATACTCAAAGAGGTCAATACTCAAAGAGGTCAATACTCAAAGAGGTCAATACTCAAAGAGGTCAATACTCAAAGAGGTCAATACTCAATGAGGTCAATACTCAAAGAGATCAATACTCAAAGAGGTCAATACTCAAAGAGGTCAATACTCAAAGAGGTCAATACTCAAAGAGGTCAATCTTCAAAGAGGTCAATATTCAAAGAGGTCAATATTCAAAGAGGTCAATGTACCCATATTATCAATAACATTAACTTTTTTTCCACCAAATAAGTTACCCGAAGACTTAACGTTCCCAGACAATGTAAGTAAATAAACATACCTAAGTGTAGAAGAAGATCCCAACACCTTAAGATTAGTAGAAGGTAGAGTGACAGCATGGGAACACCGTTAGTGTGTCATCTCATTGAAAGGTATCTAATCGCTTCATTTTAATTCTATGTGCATATGATTCTAATAATCAAAAAGAAAGTTTCAATAACCATACAAATATTTCGTTACTATATTTATTAACTCAGTAAATTTTTATAGGAGTTATTTTTCATGATCCATTCATGAAATTTCCATAACAAGATTCTTTTTTTCAAGTTTTAAAAATTCGTTTAGAAAGAAACTAACTCTGCGATAAATAAAAGAGTATTGATATAATTTTAAAGCATTAAAGCTCACAAATAATGATCTCAATATCCTCTATTTATAATTAAAAAGTAAAATAATAATATGTAGTATTTATTATTTAATATAATAATTAAAAATGAAAGTACCTCAAACTACAGGTTAGCGAATTGACTTCATGGAAAGACCTCGATCTTATCTGCAAAGCGCTAGAAAGATCTAGCAGTGATCCTCGCGGATGATCGAGGTTAGGATCAGGAGGCCTGAGTGCTATTAAAACAATCATCATCTTCTGTATAAGGTGATAGTCCCAGCCATCAACTGGATGAATTATGAAAACGACCCCGAAGCCCTGCTCTATCCGCACTAACTAACATATAATACCACCAATTATGATCTTAGTACCAGCATATATTATACACATTGGTGTTTGAACTTATTAAGCTACTTCAAGTCCCAGTGAGTGTTTAGCGAATTATAAGGCAGAGGATATTTTGAAAAGGGAAAACCTGATGTCATATAAATTATCACAGAAACATGAACGTCCGTTGTTCAAATAATGACATAGAGGGAATCTTTTTTGAGGTTTCTAATGTAATTATTAAGGCATAGAATTGTGGTATGTGAGGTAGCAATTCTCTTATTAGAAGTGCTGCTGTAGCATTGCTAATTATATATAACCAACTACATAGCTACGTTTCAAAGGCAGAAATATAATTGAGCACTAGGCAGGAAATCCAAAAACAAATGACAAAAATAATTAGAAACTTGCCACTGACTAGTACATACAACTACAAAAGTAACACAAAAAATACAAAATACATCAAAATTACTGAATTAAATTTGAGTTTCTAACGAACTGTTGTTAGGGATGAGTTGTATAAATTCTCACAGAATGTGTACAGTTATGATAAAAAATAGTTTAAACAGATTTACTATAAATAATTTCAATATATAAATATTAATTTCCTTCTATAAACATCCCCTCATATCCACCGCTAATATTACTTCAGATAATTATTAGGATATTTAATGAACAATTAGATTATACACTAAATAATTAGGATATACACTAAGTAATAAGGACATACAATAAAAATTTGGATATACACTAAGTAATTAGATTATACACTAAATAATTAGATTATACACTAAATAATTAGATTATACACTAAATAATTAGATTATGCACTAAATAATTAGATTATACACTAAATAATTAGATTATACGCTAAATAATTAGATTATACACTAAATAATTAAGATATACACTAAATAATTAGATTATACACTAAATAATTAGGAAATACACTAAGTAATAAAGACATACAATAAAAATTTGGATATACACTAAGTAATTAGATTATACACTAAATAATTAGATTATACACTAAATAATTAGATTATACACTAAATAATTAGATTATGCACTAAATAATTAGATTATACACTAAATAATTAGATTATACGCTAAATAATTAGATTATACACTAAATAATTAAGATATACACTAAATAATTAGGTTATACACTAAATAATTAAGATATACACTAAATAATTAGATTATACACTAAAAAATTAGATTATACACTAAATAATTAGATTATACACTAAATAATTAGATTATACACTAAATAATTAGATTATACACTAAATAATTAGATTATACACTAAATAATTAGATTATACACTAAATAATTAGATTATACACTAAATAATTAGATTATACACTAAATAATTAGATTATACACTAAATAATTAGATTATACACTAAATAATTAGATTATACACTAAATAATTAGATTATACACTAAATAATTAGATTATACACTAAATAATTAGATTATACACTAAATAATTAGATTATACACTAAATAATTAGATTATACACTAAATAATTAGATTATACACTAAATAATTAGATTATACACTAAATAATTAGATTATACACTAAATAATTAGATTATACACTAAATAATTAGATTATGCACTAAATAATTAGATTATACACTAAATAATTAGATTATACACTAAATAATTAGATTATACACTAAATAATTAAGATATACACTAAATAATTAGGTTATACACTAAATAATTAAGATATACACTAAATAATTAGATTATACACTAAAAAATTAGATTATACACTAAATAATTAGATTATGCACTAAATAAGTAGATTATACAATGAATAATTAGATTATATACTAAATAAATAGATTATAAAATAAATAATTAGATTATTCACTAAATGATTAGATTATACACTAAATAATTAGGATATACACTGAATAATTAGGATATACACTAAATAATTAGATTATGCAATAAATAATTAAATTATGCACTAAGTAATTAGATTATAAAATAAATAATTAGATTATTCACTAAATAATTAGATTATTCACTAAATAATTAGATTATACACTAACTAATTAGGATATACACTAAATAATTAGGATATACACTAAATAATTAGATTATACACTAAATAATTAGATTATACACTAAATAATTAGGACATACACTAAATAATTAGATTATACACTAAATAATTAGATTATACACTTAATAATTAGGATATACATTAAATAATTAGATTATACACTAAATAAGTAGATTATACACTAAATAATTAGGATATACACTAAATAATAAGATTATACACTAAATAATTAGAACATACAATAAATAATTTAATTATACTCTAAAAAACTAGATTATTTACTATACAATTTGATTATTCATTAAATAATTAGGTTTTTAACTGAATAATTTGGTAATTCATTACAAAAATTATTAGGATATACACAAAAATTAAGTTAATAACAATATAATTAGATTATACACTTCTGTCTATTTCAGTTCGATATTATGTAAAAGCATATGTCTAGTAAATTGTTTCATTTTAATAATGATCTGTCAATTGATATAACAATTTAAAGTGAATATTAACGTGAATAATTATCCACCTACCACCAGTCAGTGACAATGCTCATAGACGCAGAAAAGCTACTTCCTGTTGAACGTTTTCCACATGAAAAATAGTGAGGGTCCAGGAGATGCATTTTAGGGAGACATTGCGTGATTATCGTACTATTGGACTCATCTTTGCATCTTAATTAGAAATAAACAGCCTTGAAATGTGATGGGCATCTACAGGTGTGACATCCATCTCTACCTGTGTCACATCTGTCTCTACCTGTGACACACCTGTCTCTACCTGTGTCACATCTGTCTCTACCTGTGTCACATCTGTCTCTATCTGTGTCACATCTGTCTCTACCTGTGTCACATCTGTCTCTACCTGTGTGACATCTATCTCTACCTGTGTCACATCTGTCTCTACCTGTGTCACATCTGTCTCTACCTGTGTCACATCTTTCTCTACCTGTGTTACATCTGTCTCTACCTGTGTCACATCTGTCTCTACCTGTGTTACATCTGTCTCTACCCGTGTCACATCTGTCTCTACCTGTGTCACATCTGTCTCTACCTGTGTGACATCTGTCTCTACCTGTGTCACATCTGTCTCTACCTGTGTCACATCTGTGTCTACCTGTGTCACATCTTTCTCTACCTGTGTCACATCTGTCTCTACCTGTGTCACATCTGTCTCTGACTGTGTTACATCTGTCTCTACCTGTGTTACATCTGTCTCTACCCGTGTCACATCTGTCTCTACCTGTGTCGCACCTGTGTCTACCGGTGTCACATCTGTCTCTGCCGGTGTCTCATCTGTCTTTACCGGTGTCACACCTGTCTCTACCGGTGTCACACGTGTCTCTACCTGTGTCACATCTGTCTCTGCCGGTGTCACATCTGTCTCTGCCGCTGTCACACCTGTCTCTGCCGGTGTCACATCTGTCTCTACCTGCATCACCATTGCATTAGCGTCTTCTCCCGCGCGCCACTGTACTTGGCATAGCCAGACCACAGATCATCTCTTTTATTACGGGTAATGCGCGGGTACGAGCCTCAGTCTACCAAATATATGGTTGCATGATTTTATACCATCAGGGAATATCGGCCAGCAATCATTTTCTACACTCCGCCAAGGACTGTCGAGTGTTAATATTTCATCTTAGAAACGCAAATAGAAAATATCATCTACCAGAATAGTTTCCTTGAATAAATTGAACTTGAATTCACAGTTCTGACTCTAATTTGTGTGGGAAAATAGCGTAAGTGAAATCAGGAAAACAAATTCTCAGGAAGGTACCAAGACCTGATGATGAAATAATTCAAAAGATGAAAAGAATACCGACCATATTTTCTAGGTTTGAGACAGCGAGATGGACGGACGACTGAC